>JAEIFJ010001527.1:0-115000 GCA_018903435.1 Leucophenga varia
CTCACCACAGCCACTCACCACAGCCACTCACCATAGCCAATCACCACAGCCACTCACCACAGCAACTCACCACAGCAACTCACCACACACCACCACCAACAATGAACTGATTCCTCTCATCGACCTATTTCTATGTATTTTGAGGAGTAGGTACCAACATTTTTAAGAACCGTTTTGGACACACCTTGTAGTAGCATGTCCATGTTGGAAGAATCTTTCGTTGTAAGAGGTAGCCCAAAAATATAGTAATTTTTCTATCATTTTTTGTACCCAGAAGGGAGCATGGTAGATCGTATAAGGTATATATATTCTTGATCAGCATTGCAAGGAGCTATGTCTGACTATCCGTCTGTCTGCCCTGTTATCTGCCGTATGAGAGAGATTATCTCGGAGACTATAAGAGTTAGGGTTATTATTCTTGAAACATAAACTCTCCTGAACCGTCATGTGTTCTTACTTATTTTTTCTCTAGTCCCATTTTAAGGAGTAGCCCCCATACAAATCTACCCCAAAATTTAGTTTTTTTCCATAAAAACCTCTTTGTTTCTTATTCTAGTAACTTCAAATTTTTTATAAATGCACACAATAATCCCAATGAAATATTCCAATATGGACCAAAAATGTTTTAGGTATAGCTCCCATACAAATTTACCCTACTTTTTTGAGTTTTTGGTAAATTAAACCTAACTTAAGGTACATAAAGATTGTGTACAGGGTATCTTGCAGTCGAGCATACTTGACTTCAGTGTTGATTCCTTGTTAATTTAAGGGTTTTTTTTTCAGATGATGTAGAATCCGCCAACTGTCTCTTTCTAATTTGCTTTCATATTTTGCTGAGTTTTATTCATCATGCAAGAAAACTGTGATGAAGAAGAGAGTACAGAAAATATGTTTATCTCACTTTAACCTTCTACTGTAGAACGAGTGTAAAAGTTGGAGCTGGTACTGTTAGGTCTTTCAGCAGAGTAAACCCATTTCGACACCTATGCTTCATATAAACTTATAAAAAAATTTCGATTTATTCCTGAAAATTCTGCCTTAAGCGGCATATAATAAATTTTTTTTTAATTAAAATATGTTTCCATTACAAATAATAAACAAATTTTTAATAATTTTTTTCTTTTTTGATTGAAAACCATCTCAAAACCTACACAATTGCACAACTTATGTGTTTGTCGGTGTACTTAAAACGTGTTGCTACTTAAAGCAAAAAAAAAAATGTTGAAAAAAATGGTAAATAATTCATGCAACTCTTGTTCATAAACCAGCATAACAAAGCGACAGAAATCTCTTAAATTGGGTCAAAAGCACACAGACCTTCTCGTACTAAATATAGATAGTACCTACAATACATACACATACATAGTATCTGTGTGTGTGCATAACTTTAAGCCTTTTGGCTGCTGCTAAAATCTGCACAAAACCAAAAAGAAAAAAACAAAATTTTAAGCAGCTTATTTCAAGCATTGTGCAACAAAGCAATCGTCTTCAACACCCCAAACATTCCTCTGTATCAAGTTCAATTATGTTTGTACTCAAAATAATGTATCTGTACCGTATAAGATACAATGATGCACATTAAAATATACATACATATAAGCATGCCTATGATTATACATACCAACTCATTGGAATGTATCTTTCTATACATGCAAACGACATTAGCATACACATTTGTACTATGTTAATTTATATAGAAATAGCTGTAGCTGTGTATAGGTACTTTGTATAAAAATTTACAATCAGGGTGTGCATGTTAAATATCAAAATACAAAAAAAAAATATATAAAATAATTGATCGGAAGCACGATGTTGTATTTAGCCAACTATCTCTTTCTGTTTTGCTTACATATTTTGGTGAGTTTTATTCAACATGAAAGCAAACTGTGTTGAAAAGAGAGTACAGAAAATATGTTTATCTCTCTCTTAACTTCTACGAAGATATTGAATATAGCCTACTGTATTTAAATTATGTAAGCAAACAGAGCCAAAATACTACACCTAGTAAATAAGTATATTAGCATCATGGGTCGTAAATACCAAAATATATATTTGAGCTGTTAAAATACTTAACAAAATGAAGCTCAGTCCATTCTATGGAGTTGTAGCAGATAATGTTAGATTTTTTTGGATATTACTTTGGATGATTTTTAGTTTGTAGTGTTGTTCCACTTCCTTCCAAATGGAGACAATCTCCTCCTGACAACTTCTCAGCCATTACATAACCATCAATGCCTCGATGACTGGGAATACTGAAGATGTGCACCTTCTTAAAGATACTGAGACCATCAACTGCTTTCCCGCTCGCCATTAAATTACTGGCACACATGGTGCTCACTTGCAGTAGTTTTACGGCGCCCTGAGAGCTTTTAAGATACTCACAATATTCTGGTAATCTATACGAAATCCTAATGGTGGGCTTATCGCAGTATACTGCTGCTCCCAATCCCGAATTCATTTTGGATTCAACAGTGAATAGCGCGTTGATCCAGCTCTTTGCGCCACTCTTCTGGTTCTAATGAGGCTGTGGTATGAGTGATATTGAATTTGGAACTCATCTAGTCAAGAACTCATGGCCAATTTCGGTTGCCATGGTTGCCATAGAGACAGCATTATTTTATTGTTTCCAGTGCCTTTCTTGAAGTGAACCAAGATAATGGGTGTATCCACACCGCATACACCAAAATGCATAGAAAAGTGTTGAGCACATTTCATTTTCATAGATGAAAACTATACGTATGCTTTCCATTAAAAAAATAAATTGTTTGGTGTTAATTGTGCGACAATATTTTACAAACTGAATTTAAATAAATTATTTTTTTCTTGAAATTATTTCAAAGTTGAAACATTTTAAATTTATTTTATTTATGCTTGTATAAAAAAAATATATATAAAAGTGCGATAAGCAATTGAATTGTGATAAAAAAAGTTTTCAAGAAATATCGTATTTTCGACGGAAATATTGTGCCATTCCGTTTTATGAGGCGGAAAGTTTCAATATAAACAATCGTATAAAATTATTATAAATGTGATAAACATTTAATGTGATAAAATGTTAGTTTCGAGAAGTTTTGTAAATATAATTCATATAAGAAGAACTGAAAATACTTCGCTGCATATTTAAAGAATTGTGTAAGACGTTGTTTGAATTTATAAATTCGAGCAGCGAACAGAATTGGATTTTTTTTGTAGTCGTGAAGAAAAAGAATTGAGTATTCTAGTTGCTCAAAGCAAAGTTTAATACAAGTAAATAAAAAAATAAAAAAAACTGGAAAAATCTGAAAAAAACTGGTAAAAAATTCGAAAAAAAACTGAAAAATAAATGTATTTTGGATCAAAATATTTTATTAACAACTTTCAAATAATATCAAGTCTCTAGACTAGTATTGGCAGTGATTTTTTACAGTGATTTTTTCACAGATATTTTTTTCACAGTGATTTTTTACAGTGATTTTTTCACAGTGATTTTTTTCACATTGATTTTTTCACAGTGATTTTTTCACAATGATTTTTTCACAGTGATTTGTTCACAGTAATTTTTTCACAGTGATTTTTTCACAGTGATTTTTTCACAGTGATTTGTTCACAGTAATTTTTTTCACAGTGATTTTTTCACAGTGATTTTTTAATTTTTAAACATTGCAATGTCACACTGTGATTGAAAGTAGTAATTTGTGATTTTCTTGTTCCTCAGTTATCGTCGATTTTCTTTATCGCTCTTCGCGAACAATAAAACTGTTCATTTATCAGTGATTGGTGCTTTTATCACTCTTCGTGAATCGTTCATATTCGCTTGAACATCGAACCAGTACAAATTATTTGGTATATTTGCCAGTCATTTGATTCGTCAAAACGTGCAATTCACTAAAAGCGCGGTCTATTGAAACGATTGAATGGTGGAAGCGTAATTGCAACAAAAATATAAATAAAAAACAAGGTGAAAAGTTATATTTTTTATACAAAAAACGACAGAATGGAACATGCTTTCAGCCAAACTGTGTGATATGTTTTGATGATGTTTGCGAAACAGTTCAGTTAGCAGCGATTTTAATTATCACTCTTCGCGAACAGTGAACCTGTTCAGTAATCGCTGATTGTTTTTCTCAAGCTGTGATTTCATTACTGTTTTCAAGTCACAGTCGCTAATCACACTGTGATTTTAAAATCACTCTTTTTGCCAACACTACTGTAGACCTTTTCGTTACGGAACTAAGAAAAGAACTAAAAGACATTAAAAATATTTAATAACAGTCATTCAAATGCATCTAGTTTCAAGTCTCTGGGTCTATCCATTCATGAATATTAACAGTCAACTTCCATTAAAGAAACAAAAATTCGTTCTTTTCATTTAAAAGAAAAAATAATGTCTTTTAAACTTTTTAACAAAAAATTGCTAAACATGTCCTAAATAAGCTCATTACAGGGTTTTTACATTTCTTATGAAGACATAAACTTTCGTAACATATGTTTTCTAGTATTTCGCCGCCATTAAAAACTTTTACACCTGCTGTGTGCCGCAATTGCAGGACCGCCAAGTGTTCATGTGTTTCTTTTTTCTATCTTTATTTCCTCCATTTTATTTTTTTATTTTTCACTTGTATCTTTTTTTTTTTTCTTTCGCTCTTTTACTCTTGCTCTTCATCACGGTCTTTAAGTTGCATTTAGTTGCAACAAAGTCATTCCATCAATGTCACCGAACGCAACTGCACTTGACGTCCATTTAAATTTTCATTTTCCTTTTTTTTTTTTTTTTTTTTCATTTCTCTCTGCTGCGAAGCGACATGACAAGCGTATAAAGAAAAGCCTACATATACGCATACACATGAAAGAAGAAAGAATTTATAGTAAACGACATAATTATTAGTACACATAGAAAGTTTGTAAAATTCTTTGTACCATGAACTTAGGTCAGGGTTGACTTGTGATACTGTTTCTAAAAATTGATATTTATACTTTTAATAAGTGACATTTTTTGCAAAATTTCGTTTGGCAGAGGTCCTTTAATTTAAAAAAAAATACAATAAATATTTTATTTAGTTTGGGTAGCCTCAAGGTTAAGATCTTGAAATATGAACTTATCCGAAAATATTGTTAAGATTTTCCAAGTTAATTGATCTTGAAACATGGACTTATCCAAAAAAATTCTAAAAATTTCTCAACTTTATTGATTTAGTACCAAAATCTCTGCAGCCATACTAGGAAAATTTTAAACAATCTTAAAATTTCATTCTTTCGCCAAAATAAATAAATAAAAATTCGCTCAAAAATCCATTTTTTTTAATTTGATAGTGAACAAGCTACAAAAATATTTTTTTTGGAATATACAAAATAATCTAATTAATACGTGGCTCTCACTATGTAACGTCCGCAACACAAAAGGTTTTTATTATTATTAATTATATTAAAAAAAAAGCCTATAAACTTTGAAATAAAATTTTGAGTTTTTCAGTTGATTGTGGAATGAAATATTTTATCATGGTACTTCCAGCCAATCCGGGGTCTTTCAAAATTGTCACTACGAGTCAAAATACGGATAAAATAAAAAAAATTAAAATTTTTTTTTTAAATTTTGATTTCCACACTTAGCACAGATAACATTTGAAATGTTACAATACTTCATATACTATTCGAAAGCTCTTAGTTTCTTCTTTTTAAAACTGTTTAAAAAATAAAAATCGGCCCGAAGTTAACTGAGATATTGCCGAAAAAGTGAAAAAGATTGAAAATCAGTCCTTTGGGGTATGCACCTCCATTTCAACTATGCAGTTAGGTTTACTGAACCAGACTTCCAAACTCCACTCATCGCTACAACAGTGAAAAGATATTTTGCTATATGTAACAAAAATGTAACGTCCGCAATGGCATGTATAAGCTCAAATTTGAATGCAAGTACCTATATAAAGTTTAATATATATCTCTGAAGTTTATTGTGTTTATATCGAAGTCACATTTACGGACGGACGCACTGACATGTAAATTTCTGGAAAATATAGCAATAAAAAATGTCACGTCCGTAATGTCGAAAAAAACAAAGTCACAATAAACAAAAAAATGTTTGTGGCTTGAGTAAGACGCTTTTGAATACTTAAATATTCCTCCATTTTTATGTTATTGGACTGAATTAGAATATGATTGAACCAGATCATTACGATCAAATCAAAAACATTGTAAAATATTTTTTAGAACTATTTTTTCTAAAACACAAATACATACTGACCTTTTAATTATTTCGGTAAATTTTCTTGTTTTTTACCAACAAATAAGAAATGTGTACTCCTGAGTGTATGTGTGTCTGAGTATGTATGTATTTGTATAAGGGCCTCATATGTTTACAAATGGTTAGCTTTACATGCATAAATGAACATTTTAAACGTGAACAGAGACCAAGAAAATAAAAAAAAAAAAAACGAAAGAAAAGAAAAACTAAAAGACGACAACCATGACTACGTCTTCGACGACTACAGCATGAACTCATGCGAATTGTGCTAAACGAAAAAGTAGAAGAAGGGAAAAAATGTGCTGCATACACATAGGAGCAGCAATATTGGCGGCGGTGGCAGCAGCAGCGCGCACCATTGTAGGCGATAGCTACAAAATGTTTCATGATGAATGAGTTGTTTGCATTTTATAGTCCAAGCGCCTGTTATACCCCACCCAAATGGTGTGTGTACACCACGCCAACTCTTACGTAGACACCAATGTCCGTTTTTGTACGACGACGCCACGGTGCCGCGTTGTCTGCTACTTTGGCGACAATATACACAAGTATGTCCTTCTAATATATTTCATATATGAATATATGTAAAATAGTGGGAGTGAGATGTGCTTAGTTAAACAGAGATAGCGCTAGATAGAAAAGCATGCGTTGTGTTGCGCGTGTTTTTGCATTGTTTTGTCATCGTTTATTGCTTGTTGATGTTTTCAGAAGAAGAAAAAAAGCAAAGCGTATGAAAAGAATTGCAGTAAAAATAACGACAAAAAGTGTGAAACTTAAATAAGAATAAAAAAAAAAAAAAATAGAAGAAAAAAGAAAACTTTTCACACAACACTAATTCAAATGTTACGCGTTCTACATAAACACATACATATATACTCTACTGTACAGTAATGTATACAGTGTGATTTAAAAGTTTCTAAAACGTTAAACTTAAACTTTTAAATTTAAATGACTTGCAAAAATATTTTCTTTAACTTACTTCAAAGATAAATTTTCTTTTGACAAACTTTTCGAATTCTGCTTTTGAGACTGCAATGACTTTGTTGCTTTAATTTACTTTTCGAGTCGAAGAATCGAACTTTATTTAAAATTTATAATAAAAAGTAAAGTTGCTATTACTTTCCTTAAAATTCTTCCTTATGACTAATGCAGTTTTTGCCAATTATAAATTTTAATCAATTATAATCAATTCCGTATAAAAATATAACCTTTTTGATAGTTAATATAAATTTTTTTGCTAATATAAATTATTTTTGTTAGCAAAAATATCATTTTCTGCGATTTTTTTCACAGTGATTTTTTACAGTGATTTTTCACAGTGATTTTTCCATAGTGATTTTTTCACAGTAATTTTTCCACAGTGATTTTTCTACAGTGATTTTTTTCACAGTAATTTTTTCACAGTGATTTTTTCACAGTGATTTTTTTCACAGTGATTTTCACAGTGATTATTTCACAGTGATTTTTTCACAGTGATTTAAAAATCGCAATGTCACACTGCACCTGATTTTCAAGTCGCAGTCGCTAATCACACGGTGACTCAAAATCACCCTTTTTGTCAACACTAACCACTACACCTAAAACCCCTGAAGATCTGAATACTGAAGAACTTCAAACTTCGCCGTTATTACAAATTGAGATCTTGAATCTTTAAAAGAAGACCCTAACCAACTTAGTCACTTCCATTACAAGATATACTGAAAACTGCTAAAAACTTGCGGACCCTAGATGCTTACATATAAGCACACCGCTGCTCTAAGGTTACTTATTAAGGACTCTTTTAAAGAGCATGGATCTGCTTTCAATTCAACGCGTCTGAGTTTAGCTCAACAATTGTCCAAAACTGGGAAAAATTAAGATTTTGACAGGTTTGCAGATTTTCCTGAATGGTTTTCAAGTTCAGATTCGGTGCTCTGCTCGAAAAATACCTGCTGACCCATACCAGATTTCTTACTTGTAATGTTTAAATTAGGAAATGTTTGGGACATTTATTCAGCTACATATGATATGTATCGTATGTCCGCTAATGACTTGTTAATGCTGCTCTCAAGATCTGTTGAGCCATATTAATGTTTTAATATTTCTTACCTTTACGAAGAGTCCAGTATATGTCTCTCGATGAGCTTCATTCAAACGACACCCTTCATTTTTGCACTCTTCATTTTCTACTTTTATTTTTCACTAGCGGATACCCGGCGAGTGTTACTACGTTTCGGGCACTCTTCCAGTTCTTTTTCGTTTAGCATCTGTTTTTTTTTTTGCAATTTTAATTCTTTTCGATGGGAAAATACTTTAGGGCTAATATAAAAATATGCTAAAAAATGCCATTTTTTTATTATTGCAGCGTACCCATAATATATTGGGGCACATGCTGCAATCACCTGTACACAGCGAGTCCACAATGTGTTGCGGCTAGTATTATAAAAATATATAAAAAAGCAAAACATTTGTTTGAAAATCGACTTCTTGAAGGAACCTAATGCTCCTCATGTATTGTTTTAATAGTCTATAACTATACTTACATTGTTGCCTTTCAAATGAAATCAGTTTGAGACTCATCTGTTGTATAGTTTCAAAGCCCATAGCGGACATAGAAACATTTTTACTATTTAATATGTATTTTTCAACATATTAATCTTCAAAAATACTCTAGAAACGCATTTAACGCATAACTTTGAAAACTTACCTTTAAGATGTAAATTAAAATAAATACTACAACATATATAATATACATTTTATTGTATATATTAAACTATGCCATAAAACGCGCATGTGCCTATGCGATATGAGCACGTGTCCATTTGTATATGCATTAAAATATGTCAGTATGTCTCTGTGTGTGTGTGTATGTGTATGTGCTAAATTGTATGTGGCACGTTATTTGAGCATTGAGCTAACCATGCAGCCGCAGCGCACATATTCATTAGTGTGAAAAGTGCTTGAATCAATTTTTCTGCTATTTCATGGCCATTTTACAAGTTTATATGGCAGCAGCAGCAACGCGTTTATATTGTTCGCAAATAAATATGTACACACATATTGTACGCTACATATACATACATACATACATATATGTATATATTTATGTTTGTTATTTTGTATATGTGCCTCTGTCTGTCAGTCTGTCCGTCTGTCTGTTTTTGTATATGGTTTGTTGTGCATTCATCCATCTCCTAGAAATGTGCACACAGGATCATTCTCTGGCTTAAATGACTTGTTAGGTCAATTTAATTGATTACAGTTTTGCTGCAGCATCACTGGACAGCAATAGCAATCTGAGCTTGTGTGTATGTACAATATGTGTGTGAGAGTCCTTTTGATGCCCAATTTGCAAAGGATGTGTCAACAAGTGACTTTAACGAATGCAAAGAAAAAAAAAAATGAAAAACAAAATTTATGTTCTACAAATAAAATTTTTACTTCTTGTTACGTTGTTAGCGTTTAAAGTTTGTAAAAATTTGTTCAATTTTAGTTTTTTTAGTCGGGGTCACCATATATATTATAACAAAAATTTTGTATAACACTTAGCAAAAAGCTTTGATTGTTCAATTTTAATATTATAATAGTCCACTTTAGCACACATAAAACATAGACTTTCCTTCCGCTAATGGATCTTGAGTAGAAATGAGAACGGGGTTTCTTGAACACAGAGAACACAGACTTCTGCAGTACACAACATATGCTCTTCCTAATATAAGAAAAACAAGCAAAAACGTTAACTTTGTGGAACCGAAACTTAAATTCCCGTCACACGAATCTTTAAATAACTTATTATAAGTGTCTTGAATAAACTTTCCGGATAGGATGGGAATGAATCAATGGTATCACACAAGCCATGCTTAGGCACAATATTGTATGTGGATATATGTTAAACTGTGTCGATCAGTACCAAATGGATAGTGTATAAATAGGATGTCACTAGAATTTTTTGTACCCAATTTGAATTAAAAACATACAAAAGCCAGAAAACGTGCGGTAGCATGGTATGGGGGCTGACATTGGATGACATTTGAAGAGTTTTTACTCAGTTAAGAATGAATACATTCATAAATAACATCTATTTTTCATACAAAACTAAAGAATGGGCGGTAGATTTCTAGGGGGGGCCATATCTAAAAATGGGCGACGTTAGAAAAAGCTTAAGTTAGAAATTTCAGCTTAATATCTTTTAAACTGACCGAATGAACTGCAAAGAAAGAAAAATCGTAGGTTTTATCTAATCCGAATTTGGTGTTTCTAGGTAAAGTTTGGATAGTCCAGTATGATTGGTAACCCTTAAAATGGGAGTGAAAAACATTTGTTGACTACATCTCATATACGTTCCAAAATAATTTTGGTACAGGGTGTAAAAAATCTATACGTTTTATGTTTATGAAAGGTTGAAAAAAATTTTGAATTTTTGAAAAACGGTTCGGGAGGTTTCGGAACAGAAAATTTATGCATCGGAATGGGCAACCCATATCTAGTCTAGAGTGTAGACCACAAGCAGAATCATTTTTTTTTTTTTTTTGTCTATATTAATTATTAAATAAAAATTTTGTGCTCGTAGCTCATTTCTTTGGCTTTCAAAACGTTTGTACTTTCCTCTAAGAAGTTATAACAAAAGTGATAGGAAATAGTTCAATTGACTAAGGACTCTGATCAACATTTCAAAAAATCCTCATATACAGGAAAATAATTTTTAACTTCTTTCAAATTTGACAAACTTGCTAGGTGTACCATTTTAAATTTATTGTTAAAATCATTCAGCAATGCTCCCGTATTTGTAATCGAAAATTGTGCGATTTACTTTTAAATCGTAAATTTTGTTGCCCCGGCAATCGCAAATCGCAAAATTTTTTTCGCTTCCAAATTGGCAGAATTTGAGTCAGTGAATTGAAAAGAAAATGCATAATATTATATAAGAAGGTACTGTTAATTTTTTAAAAATATTTTAAATTTTTTTCTGCGATGTTTATAGAGTTTATTTTTTTTAATATTATTGATTCTGAATTCAAATTTTAATTATTTTTTTTATACCTGTTACACTAGTGTAAACAGGTATATTCATTTTGTCGGAAAGTTTGTAACGCATTAAAGGAGGCATCGTAGACCCTATAAAGTATATATATTCTTGATCACCTCGACGAGACGAATCGATTTAGCCATGTCCGTCTGTCTGTCCGTCCGTCCGTCCGTCTGTCCGTCTGTCTGTGTGTTGCTGCGCGATTTATTCGCTCAGTTTTAAAGATTTTGGGCTGAAATTTTAAACTTAAGCTTTTCTAGGTCCTGTGTAGTTTCTATGTTAAAATCAATGTGCCACGCCCACTTTTAGGTATAGCTCCCATACAAAAGTACAACATTTTTTCAAGTTCTTATATGAAATAAATGTATTTATAAAGCGAATGGCTTCAAATATGGTTAAAATGTTTCTTATACCATGCCAAATCTTCAGTTTAAAATTGGTCCAAATCGGACCGCGAATTCCTAAATTTTTACGAGTATATTTTAATTTGTTTAGTATTTTGAAATAAAATTTAATACAAATGCTGCACACGAAGGTCTATCAACGTCAAATGATGTGTAACAGGTATATAAGCTTCGGTCCAACCGAAGTTAACTTTTTTTCTTGTCATACTTGTTTCAACTCATTTCTATATTTAAAGAAAATTTAGTCAAAGCAATAAACATTTGTGATATGGTTAGACCGATAACCTTCTAATTTGTAACCGATATCGATTTTTTAAAATGTACAATTTAAAGAAACGTTTTGAAAATGGAACATATCTTTTTTGATTGCCGGCAGTGATGCCATTTTAGCTTTCTTTTTTTTCTCTTTCACACTCATTCATGTTTAACTGTACAGAAATTGAAAACAGCTGAGCATGTGTGTGTGTGTGTGATAACGCGAAAAAAGACAGCTTAAATGGCATCACTGATTGGTGGAGCACAAATAATTTGAAATTGTACGAATTTAGTAAATCATAAATCTAAAAATTTTTATATTTACGGGAACATGGTTGATCATTTTGGTTTTAAGATCTCCATTAGATCCTAGGTTAATATGTTCTAATTCAAAATATCTTTTTAATCATCATGAACATTTATGATAAATATTCAAAAAAAAGGTTCTTATAGTTTGGGCTTTACAAAAAGTGAATCATTTAGATAGAAAAAAGACTTCTATTAATATAAAGTTTAAATAAATCAAAATTTTTGTAGCTTTAAGAGCCGAAATACTAAATAAATGATTTCTTGTTCAAATTTTCTTTCACCTTAATTCGATAGCAATTTTCAAAGATTATACTGCTTTGCGCACAAAAGGAAAAAAATCTTTAAAAATTGTACAAATCATAAATGCTTCATAGCTGTACTGATAACGATGGCACAGACTGTGTAAGAAACAATCCAGGTTGCCAGGGCAACCAACGTAACACATAAATTTTAATTAAAATGCACATTCAAGCTTTGCAAACCGAGTACTTCAACGTTTTTCAGAATTGCAAGCAATTCTGATTTTGAATAATTTGAATGAATTCGGAGAAATTGAAAAAATAAATAATAAATGCAAAGAAACATATTTGTTGTCAATTCATGGAATTCAAAGCAAATATAGAAATGCAAAAAATTGCTTTTATTATGAAAGATAGAAATACAAAAACTGCATTTTCATTTCCATTTTCAACTAAATTTATAACATTGTCCTTGACGGTGCTTAAAGTTTCAAATTTTGGTTGACTTGCTGAACTTTTAAATTAGGTAGCAAATTTTCAAGGACTTCGTCATTTTTTACTTTTTTTTCGACTGTTAAGCATCTTTGGCACAGTTTAAAAGCAACTTCAAGAACGCCTATTAGCTCAATCTTTGCGTAAATGTTGAAAATTTTATTACTGCTGCCAACAATTTTTTTTTCTTCTACTTAGTGCATTCCGCATCATCGGTGCAGCAGTTACTTCAACGAGTAATGCTGACCTTTAGCATTATCATTTTCAAAACCATTGAATAGTCTAGTACAAGCATTTTTGGCCAAATTAAATATTCAGTGGCGACTGGCCAAGAAATTGGCTTTGTTTTGTAAACGCAAATATCACAGCCAAAACGCATCTCGGTGAGTGAAATGCACCAGGGATGCATTAATTATGTATTATACACTTGCAGATACATATGTATCTGTATGTATGTTACATACGTACTTGCAGATACTTTTTGATTTTTCTGTGTACAAGTTTTGTCATGTAAATATCTAATTAGAGATTAGTTTCATTTTTTCAACTATTTTTTTTTTTTTTTTTGGGATGGAGGTGTATTTTGTATAGATTCACATCATTAAAAAAATTATTCATTTTAAAATTTCATTTAGAAAATTATGCTTTAAAAAATCGTATTTTGTTGAGCAGTGAATTTGAATAGAGGAATGCTGAAGAAGCAACTATAAACTTTTGTAGTTTTAGGTTTTAATAAATTATTACATAATTAAGCAGTATAAGCATTTTTTGAGTCAGTTGAGCTGTTTTGTTAGCTGCCAACTCAAGCATTTGCGTCGTTAAAAGCAACTTAAAATTGTTTTTAAATAAATAAATAAAAGTTTTAGGCATTATAAATTTTTTTATATTGTAAATTAGTTTCTAAATATTTTTTGTTTCGCTTGAAGAATGTGTTTTAGTTAACAATTTTTTTTCATATTTCTTTAATGTTAGTCAATAGCCTTAAATGCTTATAAGTCAACATTGAATATGTATCATAATTATGTAATTATATGACAGAATTTCAAAAAATAAATAAAAAAAAATTTAATACATCTTTATATAGAAGTGTAACACAAAATATATGTTGTTTGGTTTTAAATCTCTTCCTTCAATTCAATGAATATAATTCACAATTAGTTTAAACTACACGGAATATATTTTATTTACTTTTTAAATAATGCTTGAACTAATTGCGAATTATATTAATTATTTCTTTGAATTTTAAAAGAGATTTGAAAACAACCAAAAATAATTTGTGTAACAAACCTGATAGTATCAAAAAAAATATATATATATATAAAATAAATAAAATAATAATAAAATATCGGATGTTCCGAATTATTAATACACTTCACACGCATAGAATTAATTTAAATTACTTGTATCTATTAGATACATATATATGCAAAACAGTTGGAACAATTTTCGGAAAGTTGATAAATTTTTTTTTTAAAAAACATTTTGTAATTTTTAAAACTTAATTAGAAAAGGTTATACCAAAAACCTAGTCTCTGGAACACTTAACCTTTTCTAGAAGACGCATTACGCTCGATTGCTTCCTTCCCAGTGCTTAAACGGCGAACTTTAAGCATAAAACTTCGCTCAAAAACCAGTTTGCTGCAACTATCAATCGATATTTTTTTCACTTAAAACTGATTGAACTATGAAATACACTTTACCAAGACTTTCGGTTATATACACCGATCCTCTCCCATCGCGCTAAGATGCTTCAAAAAAAGATATTGTAAGCATTCCATTTTCTCTGCCAGCTCTCCTGTCTTTTGACGCCTATTTTTTTGTTTCAAAAGTTAGTTTAATCGAGCTTAATTAAAATCAACTTGAAGGCCAGAATGACCCTTAACGCCTTTGCACCCTTATCATATTGGACAAAAGCACATTGCCTCGTTTCAAAATTCCATTTCCAAAAAAAAAAAAAAAGCAATATATATTGTTCTCGAGACAGCCTGATACAAATTTGTGTCTGTCCGGAGAGAGTCATTGGATTTATTTTTCTAATTTGTGTTACCCTAAAACTTGGGACTATTCCTCACTCACCTATACTCCGGAAATAAACTACAATGATGACTTTTCCAACCTGTCATTTTTTCTTTGCAGCTTTGCTGCTGATTTCTTCAGAAGTAGTTGCCGTTTTGTAAGGAACAATTTCAGAATCGCTTACAAGAATTATATAGCATTTTTTTGTACATTAAAAAAGGGGAAAAGAATTTTTTTCCGGGGACTATAGCTGTGAACAAGAGAACCTGGTTCTGATGTACAAAATAGTTTAAGTTTGAAATTTCCGAACAATATCTTCAAAACTGATTAAATGAAATGTGTTGAAATAAATCGACGGAGAAGGACACTAGATAGACCCTATAAAGTCAGCATTGAAAGGCGACTCGATATAGCTATACCTGTCTGTCCGTCCGCCCTGGCATTTTGCCGTATAAAACCGATTTTTTTCGGAGACTTGAGACTTAAACTCTCCTGAACCATCAAGCGGTCACTTGCATACGATTCTTCTTTAGTGCCGTTTCAAAGGATAGCTCCATACAAATCTACCCCATAGTTACTCATTATAGGACCTTTAAATTAAGTATATGCCTATGATAGGCCTAGGATCAAACAAATTTTTGGTGTAGCCATCATACAAATTTACGTCATTTTTCAAGTTTTCAGTCCAGCATACTTTACAGTTCAACACACTTTTATAATCGTTTTTCCAAATTTTTTAAATAGGTAAAAAAGAATTTCACTTCCGTTGTTCCTGTTTCCGAATCAACAATTGAGCCCAGCGCTTGTCTCGTTCTGTATCGGCGTAGAAACTCGTTAGATTGTTACTCAACTTCAGAATTGACCACGTCTTCCACGAGATCCATGCTCACCTCCTTGGTGCTTTTTATTTAAATTAGCTACAAAAAAATGAAACCAATTGATTAATATAGCTAGAACTTTCTAAATATTTAGATGAGATATGACCCTAAGAATTAAACGCCTTCGATAATAATTTCTCATTATCCGTGTGGTATGCGAGCTGTCAAAAATACCACCACAGCAGGCTCAGCTTAATGTATAAGGCGTCTAAAGAGACAAAGCCTCAGGATAAGGTTGGTTGCTCGGGCATTGGTCCCCTCAACCGGAAAAACAACTTCCAACCGCATGAGCACATTGGACTATCCGCATTTTGAGATGATAGTGGCACTTGAACTTTTGGCCTGTATCACTCAGCTGGCATATTGACTGAAATGTCCTCAAACCTAAAGAGTCTTTCACTCTTTCCCCAGTCATTAACAATATCCATCAATGACTGCTTTACCATTGCTTTGAAGAATATTTTTCTAAAATACTTACAGATATTTTCTTTCCCCAAATTGTTCGATCAACTTGTTTTAAATCGGAAATTTTAAATCCCGCTAATTAAACTGTGTGAAGTTTATTGAAAAAAAAATTTATATGTATAGTTTAACAACATTTTCTAAGGTTTATACAGAACCAGGCTATATTTTAGTTTGAACTGCTGCCCAGAATTAGTTTTCTTTTTTTTATTTATTAATTTTTTTTTAGAATAAATAAATAGTTTAGAGTCAGCCAAAATTGTTTTTGTAAAAACGAAAAGAGCTTTTTAATTATTTTTTTTTTTTTTTAAACACGCATTTCAATCAAATCAAATCAAAATCCTACATAATAATTCAATTAGTTTACTATAGCTGCAAAACATATATGACCTTAAAAAAAAAAAAAAAAATTAAAAATATATAAAAATGCAAAACACAAAATTTTTTCGAAATAAAAAAATATAAAAAAAACACCTAAAAAGTAGCAAAATACACAAAAGTTATCAAGTTCAATTTTGGCCGTGGC
This sequence comes from Leucophenga varia, assembly GCA_018903435.1. NCBI lineage: Eukaryota > Metazoa > Arthropoda > Insecta > Diptera > Drosophilidae > Leucophenga > Leucophenga varia. The sequence goes on from JAEIFJ010001527.1 coordinate 16,804, forward strand.
GTGGTAAATATGTAGTATACAATTAAAAATATAATAATTGTCTGTAGTGGTAAATTTTTCTTTAGTTGTAGCTAAATATTTTAGAATTTAGAATGTTATTGCTTTTCTACTCAAAAAATTGGCTAAAAAGGAAAAAAATTGTAAATATAAATTTAAAAAAAAAAAAAATTTTTTTAAAGCGAAAGTTTTATAACATTTTTAACTTCTTTGTGCTTTGCATAAATTTTCCAGAATTTTCCTTATTAAATTTATAGAATTTTCCTGTGTAGTTTTTCCAAAAAAAAAAAGCTTTCGCTTCTTTCCAATATTTTGTCTATTTCTTCTACTTCGTTTTTATTTTCTAAATTTAACAACTCTAAAATATTTTATTTATTTATTTCAAAAGCGCTATTTCGTACGTTTGTCCGTCTGTCTGTCTATTTTCGTTCAAAAACAATCTAAAAATATAGCCGCATTCTAACTCTTTCTCATCTATCTCTCTCTATCTCCATACTGATTAGAAAAATAACACAAAATTAAATTTAAATCTGCTTAAATTCTTTTCCAAAATGTACAAAAAAAAAAATTATTTAAATTAAAATGAAAAATGAAAATATTAAAAACCGAGAATTTTGTTTCTGAATTCTGTACAAATTAATTTTATTTTTCGATTTTTAATCGATGAAATTCTTTTCTTTTTTCTTCTTTTTTTATTGATTTGATCAACTTGGATTTTTCCGTTTCCAAAATCAAACTCGAAATCGAAACAAAAAAAAAAAAAAATATAAAAAAAATTGTTTTCGTAAAAAAAAAAATATAAAAAATTAAAAAATATATATCCAAACTACTCTACTCACTATGCAAATGCAAAAATGCAAAAAATGATACACTGTGCATTATTAAAAAAAAAAAAATCGAACACCAAAACCACCACCAAAAAACCACAATAAAAAAAAAAAAAAAAAAAAAAACACAAATACAATGACAAAGATGATGTTCCAGGCAAAGTGGACGAGAAGGCGACCCAACTGCATGCTATCGCATCACTGAAGGTGCTGCTCGACGCAACAAAGCCACAGCGTGGCGGTGCCACAACATCAGCTGCCAATCATGTCAAGATTAATCTGAAGGAGACAACGCTTGCCGATCGGCCAAATGGAAATATTGATACAACGCTGGATTCGGTGAGTATTAAGATTTGTGTTAATTGTTTTTTTTCACAATATTTTATTTAGTTTTATTATTTTTAGTTGCATACTTTTAGGCAAATATTTAAAACAGCCTAAAAGTATGCAATATTATAGTTTAAAAAAAAACATACACCTACCTACAGTCTCGAAAGACATTTTAACAGTCTTAATAAAAAAAAAATAATAATAAAAAAAAAACTTTCGCTCTAATATAATTCAGTCACACACTATCCGCTGCATTTCAGCTCAAATTTTCTTTTCTCGTTTTCACTCAATAAAAACGACACTCAAAAAAAAAAAAAAAAAATAATAATAAATGTGCTTCAAATAAATTAATGCGTTAAATTTTAGACAGATATTTGAATGTGAAAGGCATAAAAACATCAAAAAAAAAAAAAAATAAAACCGAAATATGATATAGGGCAAGTATTAGGAGTGGAGACTTCTCAAAAATGTCGATATTTTTTAACACTCAAACAAATTTTCAATATCGTTATTTTTCGATACTCTTCAAAACCAAAAATATCGAATTTTCTAAAAGATCAACAAATCGCTACAATCTTTATTTTTGATGCTCTAAAAATTGTAAATATCGATATTTTTAGATGCTCTAATAAATTATAAATATCGATATTTTTGGATACTCTTCAAAATTTTCAATATCGATATTTACGATGCTCTGAAAATTGTAAATATCAATATTTTTCGATGTTCTAAAACATCTTAAAAATTGATATAAGTTAATGCTGCAAAAAATCGTAAGTATCGATACTTTTCAATGCCCCAAGTCACTGTAAATATCGATATTTTTCGACGCTCTATAAGTATCGTAAATATCGATATTTTTGATGCTCTTCAGAATCTTAAATATCTTTAATTTTGATTACTCTAAAAAATTGGGGATATATCGATATTTTTCGTTACTCTCAACAATCGTAAATATCGATATTTTTCGATGCTCTAAAAATTTTAAAAATCAATTTTTCGATGCTCTAAAACCATGTTTAATATCGATATATTTTCATGCTCTAAAAAATCGTAAATATCGATTTTTTCCAGATGATAAAATTGTTAATATCAATATTTTTCGATGATCTAAAAAATCGTAGGTATCGATATTTTACGAAGCTGTAGTGAAATGTAAATCTCGATATTTTAATGAATCGTAAATATCGATATATACCGATGCTCTTAAACATCATAAATATCGATATTTTTCAATCTCTAAAGAATCGTAAATATCGATACTTTTCAACACCATAAAGAATCGATAGTATCGATACTTTCGGACACTGTAAAAATCGATAATATTATGCTAGACGTCGTCACATCTTCATTTTTCAAGCATTCTTGCAAAAAAACAAACCATAAAAAAAGCCGAAGACATTCACTTATTGAAAATATCTGTATACAATTCAACGTATTATTTGAAATACACCAAAAGGTCTAACAAAACTTTCGTAAATAAGACAAACTTACAAGTTTTCAACGACAACATAAAACAATTTAAACAAAAAAACATAAAACGAATAATCGACTATAATCGATTTATACGTGTCTAAATTTTTATACCATAATAGACGTTTTACACAAACTACTGCTCTCTTCTATCAACTTCCGGACTCTTTATAAATGACTTAACACACAAATTTGTTTAATGTTTTAATTTATTCAATATTTTAATTTATTTGTAACTACTAAAAACAAAATGAATGAAATCTGATGCCCGTTATTTTTACCTCTGTCTGTGTGTGTGTGTGTGAGTGTATCTGTCTGTGTCTGTCTGGATATATGGAAACATATGTCTGTCTGTCGTTGTGATATTTTATATTTAATTTACAAATGAATCATATCATATTTTTTTTGTTTTTGTATTTTATATGGCAAATTAATGAACTGTATTAATTTTAATTGGCTTATTTAAATTTCTGAATTACATAAAATTGTATTTGTATGCAGCCAAAAAAGTGCAATGTTTGCAAATTTTCCAATAAATTTTTTGTTTTGTGCCAAAAAAAAAAATTAAATAAAATGTAACAAAATTTTATTTAAACTCATTTAAATAATTTATGATTTATATATTTTAAATGAGCATACAGTGATTTTAGAAAATGCATTAGAAATGTAAAATATTATATTGCGATAATCAGTATCTCTAGGGTGAAATTATATTTATTATTAGTGTGCAAATGTATAAATTAAATGTGTAACATATTTGTCTCTGTCTCTGAAACCCTCATATAAGCCAACTTAATACTTCGAATATAGTTGCTTTATTTATGATAGCATTCAGGATAATCGTTTTCTTACAGCAGAAAGCGGGACGGACAGACAGAGCAGGACAGACAGTCGGTCGGACGGACGGACGGACGGAAGGACACTCTGACACTTCCGTTATAGGGTATTAAGCCGTGACCCGAATCTTCGAAAAGCTTATACGTTGGTAGAGAAAGGGTGGCTGGAGGTGGTCAATATACCACCCCTGAGTTGGATTGTTGCTTAATCTGAGCCCGATTAGGATAAATGCTAAGGTCAATATAGCAATTCGTTCTTAAATCAAGAATCATTCGTTCTTGTATTAATAACAAATCATTTCTCTATCAAGAACTATTCGTTCTTGACATATTCAAGTATTTAGAACAATTCGTTCTTGTATCAAAACAAATCGTTTTTCTTATATTAAAAACCATTCGTTCTTGTATCAAGAATCATTCGTTCTTGTATCAAAAACTATTCGTTCTTGTATCAAGAATTATTCGTTGCTATATCTGGAACAATTTGTTGTTTAATTAACCACTTGTTCTTGTATAAAGATCGATACATTCTTATTTAATGATCAATACCAGGAACCATTCGTTCTTGCATCAAGAACAATTCGTTCATGTATCAAGAACAATTTGTTCATACATCAAGAACAATTTGTTGCTGTAGAAAATTTTTTTTTTTAAGATAAATTAATTTTTAAAAAAAAAATCGTTTCTCTATCAAGAACATTCTTCGTTCAACATATTCAAGTATTAAGATCAATTGATTCTTGTATCAAAACAAATCGTTTGTTTTTATATTAAGAACCATTCATTCTTGTATCAAGAACAATTCATTCTTGTATTAATGAAAATTCGTACTTGTATCAAAATCCATTTCTTCTAGTATCAAGATCAATAAGCTCATGTATCAAGAACAACTGTTTCTTATATTAAGAACAATTCATTCTTATATTAAGAACAATATGTTCTTAAATCATGGAAAAATACCTTCTTATATCGAGAACAATTGGTTCTTATATCAATTTTAATATGTTTTTATATCAATTACAATTCATTCTTGTACTAAAAACAATTCATTCTTGTATCTGAAGCAATTGATTATTATATCAGGAACAATTTGTTCTTGTATCAAGAGCAATAAGTTCCTTTATCAAAAACAATTCGTTTTTGTATCTTGTATTCCTTTTCTTTAAGAATTATACGCTTTTGTATCAAGAATCAATTGTTCTTCTATTAAGAACAATTCGTTCTTGCATCTGGAAAAATTTCATTTTGTATCATGAACTATTTCTTCCTGTATCAAGATCAATAATTTCTTAAATCAAGAAATATTCGTTCTTATATCAAAAACAATTCTTTTTTATATCAAATCAATTTGTCCTTTTATGAAAAATCTACAGTTCCTATATCAAGAACCATTCACTAATAATACTAGTTTTACCTAAATGTACACATTCTAAATGCATTTTTACAACATCACTGTATGTTTTTTTGTGTGTGTTTGTATTGTGTGTTAGTTTTTTTAATGATATTTTTATAATTAAACATTCAACTGTGTAAACAATTCATGAACTTCAACTTTAATGCAACGATTATGTGTGACTATTCTCTATTTTCCAAAAATTTTATATATACCACAACACTTTTAATGAATCCAAAACTCTCCCTATTTTTTTCAAAACCTTTGTGTATGTGAACTGTTAATTTTAAACTTACTGTCTGTCTCTCACAAATCAACTACTACATTTCCATTTATGTTTGTTATGTCTATTTTTTTTTTTTTTAGTATCTTTTTATCACACTGAATGGTTAATTTTTTTCGTTTTTTTTTTTCTTTCACAAAACATACACATAACTATTTTATTTTTTTTTTTTTTTAAGAAAAAACTAGACCTGATTCGGAATAATCCAAATCAATTTTCTTTCAATTTTTTTTACATTTCATTTAAAAAAAAATTTATTAAAATATATATTCGGACTCATTTGCTTTGTCTTTAGTTGATTGCAATGCAGTTTCTAAAAATACAAAAAAAATATTAATAATATTTTGTGTAATTCTTTAAAAAAAAAAAACATGGAAGTGTTTAGTGATGTTTGTGTTATGAGTTCAAGTAAAATTTTTAAATTAAATAAAAACTCGGTAGAAAAAAAAAATAAAACAATTCTAGTAGAAGTTTTAATCATTTGCAGTGTCATTTCCTGCTGCTAGCTGCTATTTTTTTTTTGTTTGTCAAAAAAGCAAAAGTATCTTTTTTTTTTGTGTGAAACTTGTATCCATGGCAAACAATGGCGAAACACACAAAAAGAATGCCGCCAGCGCAAAAAAAAAAAAACGTTCATTCTCACACAAAAAAAAAAAAAATTCATAAATATTTTAGTATCTATTCGACTGACTGACACCTTAGCTCATTGCGTGCTCAGTAGTATCAAAATATGCTTTTTATAAGTACATTTTTCATTCATATACAAAACTATTTTCGAGCACTTTGGGATTTGCTTCGTTTTGGTTAATTCGTTCGTTTGTTGAGATGCATTTTTAATATTAGAATTATAAATATACAATAAATATATATTTTTTTTTTTTACGTGTTCATGTTACGATTAACAATAGTAATAAAAATAAAAACAAACAAAAAAAGTAAATACTTTGTAAAAAACATTAAAAAAAAAAATAAATACTAATATCTTTAGTGTTCAGTTGTTCCAAAACTAATATCTTTTAAATGACAAAGCAAAACAAAATTGTTGCATTTTATGTTTTAAATGTATTTTTTTTTTTATTAAAAATTGTATCTTTTTTGTTTTATATTTTACGCTTTAATATATGCAAATTATATAATCAATCTGTGTGTTTAAAGTTCCGAGTTGGGCCTATTTGTTATTAAATATATTTATTCTAATTCAATCAATATGTAAATGGTAACTTTATATTTATTTATATACAAAAATTTAAAAAAATAAGCTTTATACTAAGTATGCTTTGCAGAAAGTGTAGACAGAGATACTTATAGATACTTAGATACAGTAGAGATACTTGGACAGTAGAGAGATATAAAAGTTTGTGGAATATTATATAATTAGCACAGCTGTTTGTTTTGTTATGGTATGACACTGAAACAAATTTTCGATTTAAAAATACACAGCTGAAAAAATAATTATTTCTTGTATCAAGGGAACAATTTATTCATGTAACAAGAACAACTCGATAATGTATCAAGAACATTTCGTTCATGTATCAAGAACAATTCGTTCATGTACCAAAAACATTTCGTTCATGTATCGAGTAAAGTTCGTTTATATATCAAGAACAATTCTTTTATATATCAAGAACATTTCGTTCATGTATCAAAAACAATTCGTTCTTGTATCAAAAATATTTCGTTCACGAATCGAGTAAAGTTCGTTTATATATCTAGAACCATTCGTTTATGTATCAATAACAACTCGCTCTTTTATCAACAACAAATTGTGCATGTATCAAGAACAATTCGTTCGAGAAAAATTCGTTCATATATTAAGAACAATTCTTTTATATATCAAGCACATTTCGTTCATGTATCAAGAACATATCGCTCTTGTATAAAGAACAATTTGTTCATGTATCAAGAACAATTCGATTATGTATCAAGAACAATTCGTTCTAATCTCAAAAACAATTCGTTCCTGTATCAAGAACTATTCGTTCCTGCATCAATAACAATTCGTTCTTGTATCACTAATAATTTGTTGTTGTATCAAGAAAACTTTACTCTTATGCCAAGAATAATTTGTTGCTGTATGAAGTACTTTTTTTTTTTGTATCAAGAAAAATTTTTTGTTCAACCAAGAACCATTCATTCTTGTATCAAGAATAATTTGCTCTTATATCAAGAACTATTAGCTCTTTATTTAATATATCAAGAACTATTCTTTCTTCTATTAAGACATAATTAACAAGACAATATTCTTAATTCTTTATCTTGTTCTCAAGTGAAATTAATGTTCACCCTAAAGCATGTTCTTGACATATGTTCTTCTTAAGTGATACTTTTGGCAACGAACAAAGCTGATATTATTTTCATTTTTATGTATACAGACTCAAATAACTGTGATATTTTTTTATTTCCTTGAAAAGTTTTCAATCTCCTTCTTCAGTAGTCAAACACATTATTTTTTTGTGGGGACTCTTTTGTGCAGTTCGTAGCTAGAGCAATTATTATTGTTACCTTGTTGGAGTTTTTTTTTTTTTTTTTTGTCTTTTATTTTTTTTTTTTTCAAGATATAAGAAACTCAAAATATTGATTAGGAAACTAAGAACATCCGTACTTAGTCTAAGAACATACAAACTTAAAGCACAAATATTACAGTTGTTTCTTATATCGACAACAATGTGCTTGTATTAAGAACAAACGTGCTTTATACAATTTTTCGAAATTATAAATTGCAATATGAGCGAGCAAAGTTGTGTAAACGTGATCAACGCTCTCCCAAATTTGGTCAAGTCGCCTCATTTATTTTGTTTATAATTTTTGTCTGTCCATTTATAAAGCATAAACTGTTTTTGATATACGAACGAATTTTTGATATGAGAGAATGTTCTTGATATGAGAACGAATGTTCTTAATATGAGAACGAATGTTCTTAATATAAGAACGAATGTTCTTGAAGTGAGAACAAAGAATGTGTTTGATGTGAGAAAGAATGTTTTTGATATGTGAGAAAGAATGTTCTTGATATGAGAACGAATGTTCTAGATATGAGAACTAATGTTCTTGATATAAGAACGAATGTTCTTAATATGAGAACGCATATTCTTACTCAAAAGCTTAGCATTTCTTTATTATTTTTGAACTTATATTTAAATTTGTAAGATGTATTTTTGCAGTTAGAAAAATTCAGCTAATATTCAAAGCAATTTACAGCTAAATAAATACAATAAAATAAATATTTATACACTAGGAAGTTGTTTTTTAGACATGTTATTTTTACTATTATTAATTTTAATAAAATAAAACCCATATTACATATTGATTGAAATATACCGAAAAAAAAATTATCTATTATTAGATAAAAAAAAATATTATGCTTTCGTATAAACATTTTCCTTTATCAAATTTTAATTAATTTCCTTGTGTGTGTTTATCCAAAAATAAAATAAACCCCTAAAATCAAACTACAAAAATAATTGTATGTGCATTAACTAAAAAAAAAACTATCAATGACTCAACTATTGTATACAATACTATATATACAACTAAATATCTAATTAATCAATTTTATATTTATATATAACTTTTCTATAAATATTTATTTAATTTTTCTACAAGAAAACAAAAAATCATAATAGTTTTTTTTTTTTTTTTCAAAAGAAAATTTTCAAAACAAAACAAATACCAGAATATATATACTCTTCTCTTCAAAACTACAAAAAAAAAATAAAAATAATTAAAAAATATATATAAAAAAAAAATAATGCTCTATGAATCTTTAATCAATTCAAACAAATTTAAAGCCATCGTTAAGTGGTCGTCGCCCTAGCTGGATTGAACAGAGGGTCAAAATTCAGACACGCAAATTTAGCATCAAAGTTAGTTTCACATTTTATTTTTAAAAAAAAAAATATTTATTTATTTCCATTTAATAAAAATAATAATTTTTATAATTATGCTCTTAAATTATTAAAAATTATTATAACATAAATGTGTATAACTAACATATTTATTATTTTTTTTATTATAATTAAAAAAAAATTTTTTTTTTTTTTTTGCTATTAGAAGAAAAATTAGAAATTCGAAATGCTTTTCGATTTTAGTAAATATCAAAAAAATATAAAAAAAATATTAAACACAATCATAAACGCTTTGACACAATTTTTGAAATAATATTTTTTATTAGTGACACTTTTAAATGCTAATTTTTTTTGGTTTTTGAATATTTTATTTATTTATTTTATTTTTATTTATAAATTTTTTTTTAAGATATAAATGGTTGTAGCTTTAAATGTTGTAAACTTCTTAGAGAAAAAAAAAGAAATCATATATGTATGTATAATAATAAAAATATATTTAAATCTATGCACTGTATATAAAACTATTTTTTAATGAAATATTTGCAAAATATTTAATAACGCCTTTCATACCACGGTGCGCTGTGTATGCCAGTCATCATCATCAGAGTTCGTTTTGCGTGTCAATTCGATTAAACTTTTGGCAATCAGATTTAAGCGCAATTTGTCGATTTGCAAAACCAACACCCAACAAAACACAGCACCCACTTTTGAATGCCGCCCGCCCAGTTTTAACCTTGTCCGCTGTGTTTCATCAAACGATAAAATTGAATTAAAAATGTTGTACAAATGCGGGGTCGGTCGGTCGTTCAGTTCAAATGTGGAGTAAAATGTGGGGTGTGGGGTGTGGGGTGTCTAGTAAAAGTGCAACCTCGTCGTCGCAATGTTAAACGCTTCATTTGAGTAAATGCGATTAAAAAAGAAAAGCTACTTAAGCGCAATTGTTGTCAATTGCAGTCTTTGACAGAAAGGTTAAACATAGTCTTAACCTACCCGTACATACTATATGTGTAAATTAATCGTTGCAGTTTAGATTAGCGATACAAATTCGTTGAAATATTTTCGATGTAGAAATTTCTAAATGCAGGCACATTGTTTGTGATTATTTTTAAGAAATATTTTTAACAACCCAGAACTGTACACAAAGCGACAACCTTTTTCTAGTATAGCCTCTTTTTACGGAACTTGTAGTTCCTTTCGGTCTCTTGGGTGAGCCGGTTAGCATATTTTTTTTTGTGTTTTTTTTTTCTTGTTTTTTGTTTTTACTTTTCAAATCTTCAATACTAAATCCCACGAGCTGCGGAGAAGGGGAACGGTCCACCCCAGGCAGAGTTCCGCTTTACCTGGGCAAGCTGCGGCCGCCAGGCGCCTGAGCCCTCCGTTCGCAACTGGACTACTTATACTGGGCCTCCAGCCAAGCTGACCATCTGCACGGGTTGATTGACAACTTGGTCCGGCCCAGGGAGTGATAGGCATATAAGAGAGAATAGACGAATAGACGAAACAGAACAGAGAACATAGAGGTGAGGTGTAAGCTTAAGAAGACGACACTTTTAAAACGTCTTGTCAACAAGACACCCGCTATGGTTCAGGACTCTTTATTCGCTTTCTCTTATTAAAGCGCTCTGTGTTTAACCCCGTCAAACCACAGCGCGCACTCATTTTATATCCGTCCGGTGTCCACAGCTATGGGACTTTCACAGAATCACTCCTCCAATCCGGAGAAGCGGTTAAAAGGGTAACCCACACAAATCTACCACAACATTTTGGGGTTTTTCATAAAAACGTATTTGTTTTTATGGTAGAAAGTCTAAATTTAGTATAAATATTGCCTATGATAGACCCAATGAAATATCCCAATATTGGTAGAACCAATAAAAAAATTTTATGAAAAGCCACCATACAAATTTATTCCATTTTTTTTAATTTGTTAGTTAAAAAATCTAATACAATAAGTTATAGTACTAAGATAGGACTTAACTTAAGGTACATAAATTCTGGGTACAGAGTATCTTGCAGTCGAACATACTCGACTTCACCGTTCTAAATTTTTATTTCTGTTCCTAGATACACAAAGTTATCTACAACATCGAAGTTAAAATTCTCCATTTGCAAGTGGATATCAAATACTTCTCGTTACTCTCATTCCTCGCTAATCCCACTGAACGGCACTCTTTCTAAATCTTCAAGAAAACCCTGCTTACTTGACTTTGGTCTATGTCGTTCTATATTCTCCCATCAGGGAAATTGAAAATGTCGCCCTATCTAAAGCCTCTATTTATATTGAAGAGCTCGGAGAAATTTTAGGTACCCTGAAACCACTTTGAGCATTTTTTTAACGAACGATCTATTGATAATTGATTATAGAATTTGGATCTTATTAATGTCTCGAATTCGAGTTTGTAGTCGACAAAATAGGTGGTGTGTCTCGATTTGTTTTTCTTTAGTACTCTCCAGGATTTGACGTGATGTGAATATCGGGTTTGAAATAACACTGAAATAACACTGGTATTATCTGAAATAACACTGGTATTATCTTACCACAATTTGTATGTCTGTTTTCATCTCTCGCCATCATATAGGTTAGAGAAGTGGTACCTCCAAAATTCAAGTGATTTTTGAACATCTGTAACCATGCTGCCATATTTATCTTTTCAGAAAGAAGATTTTTGAATTTTTTTATACAATTCTTGATCCTAATTTCCGCCACTCATCATCTTAACTCGATTTCCATTCACACCTCTCCAGTTCTCTTTTGTTTCTGCGTCTGAGAAGGTGTTTATCTACTCTTTTTTTGTTTCTCCCAACATCGCTCAAGAGCAGCTTATGTTGTTTCCGCTCGCAAAATTCATTGGCGTGGGGTGTTCTTCGCTTAGCTGAGACACTCCTCATTGCACCACGTCTGCGTCCGAGGTCTTGTACAACCAAAATCTCATCGGCTGTCAAAGCTATATTCTCTTGAGTTATATTCTCTTAAATTAATTGGGTGACTCTTGTTGATAAGTCAGCTCCAATCAGCTGTGACTTTAGCCTGCCAACCTCGTCTAAAAGCGACTTCGCGTCTGGTACAAATATTTGAATAATCTTTTTTCATATTTTGCAACTATTTCATTAAAAATGCACGATTTTTTTTTTTAGTAAAATATTTTTTCCGAATTAATTTTATGTGTATTGCTATGAATTTTTTTTTATTTTATATTTTTGCATATGCAATTTTTTTCAATATTTTTTAAGCATGCCACTAAGACACTTAGCAGTAGAAACGCAAAAAAAAAAAACGCTAATTAATTTCACAAATTTTTCCAAACTTCTTACTGGACTCTGTACGTCTAAGTTCAGCCGATTACTACTTCTAAAAAAAAAAAATATATAAAAACAACAACAAAACAAAGTTTTTTTACAATCAACCAAAACAAAAACAAAAACACAAACCAAATCTACTCACAAACTTTGAAAAACAAGCTCTAAACGCCTGTCTGTGAGTGCGAATATAAATATAATTTTTTTTTTTTTCATTTTTTTTCTTATTTAAAACGAAAATGAAAAATACACCGTAAAAAAAAAATTAACACTTAAAAATATAATTATACATATAACATTCATTAAAAAAAAATATATAAAATTATTTTCTCACATTTCATTTAATTAATTAATTAATTTTTGCATAAATAAAACAAATTTTTGTTAAACATTTATTTTTAAATAAATATTTGCTGCATTTTCACATAAAAAATACACATAAAATACACACAAATTCATTAATATACTTAAAAAAAAAATAAAAACATTATATATATTTAAAATTAATTATTATATTATAATCAAAAAAAAAAAAAAAAAAAAGAACTTGTGTAAAAATGAAACTGAATTTTTTTCCAAAATATAACTCTAAATAAAATTTATATATAAAATTATTAATTATACACAACAACTTAACTTTTTGTACTAATTTTATATGAATTTTTTTTAAATAAATAAAATTACAAAAAAAAAAAACAAAAACATAGGCGCCAGATATCGAAGATGAACCGGAGCCACTTAGCATGGCATGGCCGGATACTGCCCGTAAACGACTTACCTATATATTGGTTGCACCGCTGCTCATACCAATGTGGCTGACATTGCCCGATACGCGTACGCCGCGCGGCAAAAGATTCTTCCCGGTTACTTTTATAGGTTCAATACTCTGGATAGCCGCATTCTCCTATCTTATGGTATGGTGGGCAAATGTTGCAGGCGATACAGCGCGCATACCACCAGAGGTAAAGTGGAACTTGTAGACTTTAAACCAAAAAAATTAATTTGTTTTTTTTTTTTTTTTTTAATTTTAGGTCATGGGTTTGACCTTCTTGGCTGCTGGCACCTCAATACCAGATCTAATCACATCGGTGATTGTTGCACGTAAAGGTTTCGGCGATATGGCTGTTTCCAGTTCAGTTGGTAGTAATATATTCGACGTAACTGTGGGGTGAGTTTGAAACAATAAATATACGATATAAGACGATACTCTGTCACATTCTATGAAGTCGAAATGTAAATGAATTTTTAGATAAATTTAAATAAAAGGTCTGGAATATATCGATATCGAATCATACCTATTAAGAAATCAAGGGTCTGGAATATATCGATATCGATACATACATACAAAGAAATCAAGGGTCTGGTATATATCGATATCAATCCATACCTATAAAGAAATCAAGGGTCTGGGATATATTGATATCGATCCATACCTATTAAGAAATCAAGGGTCTGGGATAAATCGATATCGATACATACCTATAAAGAAATCAAGGTCGGTAAATATCGATCTGGTCTGGGATATATCGATATCGATGCATACCTTAAAGAAATCAAGGGTCGAGATATATCGATATTGACCCATAGCTACAAAGAAATCAAGGGTCTAAAATATATCGATATCGATGCATACCTATAAATTCAAAATATAATACTAAAAAAGATGAGCAAAAGTTAAAAAAATTGTGAAGTAATCTCGACTTTAAGATGAGTTACACGAACCATAAAGTTATAGTCTATCACAAACAAGATAACTTTGGTGTAAAAACTCCAGTCTGATTCGATTGGAAAATTAATTTGATATTCGCTACTTTATGATTAGAGATGGCACGATTCAGCGATACATTTTTATTAATCGTTTACTTCCCTGATCGATTAATTGGTACAATCGGTTAGATGCAAAATACTCGAAATTTAGCATATATGTAGTTTACAAGAACTAAAATACCTTTATACTTTTGAATTGGCAACCGAAAATCCAACCACTGAAATCCTATTTAATCAAATCAAAATGGTCTTGAAAAACTTTAAGTAACTGAATAATTTAGGATACTAGTTCATGGATTCAATAAACTAGACCAGACACGCATTAAGGCATAGATAGATGAATCAGGCAGAGCCAAAAACAAAGGAGAGGAATAATTTCAGTTTGAAAGGCCTATGCTGAAAATGGTAGCAAGACTGCTAGTAATAAAAACAATCGATTAATCGGCGAAAATCGAATTTGGAGAGTAGTTTTGATTAATCAAGTGATGGTTTGATGTTCGATCGATATTCTTAACGCAATTTGTTTTTTTGCTCTTCACTTTAAATTTAAAAAAATCGATTAATCGGAAAAAATCGGAATCGGAGAGTAGCTTTGATGTTCGATCGTTGTTTATTCAGTGAACATTTTAATTTGTTTTTCTTTTGCTATTTTAAATTTTTTTAAATCGATTAAACAGAAATAATCGATTTTTTTTTTAGAATCGATTATAATTTATGTTTTTAAATAATCGCAGTTCTAGACAGTTTTGACAACAACTTTATATTTTTCCATCTTTCTATTATTTTTATTCCAAAAGCTGTCGTATCTTTTGTTTTAACGAATTTTTCATACAATTCATTTTGTTAAATGAAATTTAAGATAAAACCAGCATCTTTCGATTAATTCGTATAAATAAAAATATTTCGACGATGAAAATGCCATTGTTCTGTAAAATTTTTTCGATTGATAAGAAAACAAGTTGGGGCGGATGAGCAAATGTAATAGAATCCCAAGAAGCTTTTTGTATTGTTCTCAGTTCATGAATGAGATAAATTTTTCTTAAAATAAAGATATGTTTGTGTACCATAAAAAATACATATTTTATAAGTCATCTGCCATGACAATATGTTTTCTTTGCTCTGAATTGTTTTTTTCTTCGATTGTATTTTTTTTTGTCTGTTTCAAAACAAAAGAAAAGGCTCTGTTGTAACTTGCTTTATTAAAACGTTTAATGCATTGAAAAGGGAAAAAAAAGAAAAATAGAAAATAAAAATAAAATGTCTGTCGTTAGTGAATGATTTTTGTCAATGTCATCATCTGTAAGCTATTTGCGCCATTTGTACCATTTTGCGATATTAAGCGAACAGGATTTCCGCTAAGTTTAGCGAGTTAAGTGCGCCCAACTAATGTAATTTTAATGTTGTTGACAATGGAGCAAATAGAGGGAGAGAGGAAGGGAAACTTATAAAAATTGAAACAAAAAATTAAATTCTAAAATGTAATAGATTTGGTCAAATAGATAAAATACTTCAATAAAAAATATTCCATATTTCTAACGTTTCATTGCATAAAATAGACTATTAACAAGAAATTATCAGCAAAAGCGGGGATTTACCGTATTCAGTTCTTACGACCTAGAGAAGCTCACATGGTTCTTCATATCAGTGCTTTAGCAGAGAGCGCAATATGCGAGCTTAGAGAAATTAAATATTAACTTCGTTACAATCGAAGCTCAATGATACGAAACATTTAAGCGATTCGGGTTTGTATGGAGATTATATGATCTATGCGATTTTAAATAAACTTCAGTGAGTCGAAAGATGCAGTCACCCCTGGAGCATCTGGAGTTCTTAAATCAAATTTTGACAAAAATTTTAAAAATTCAAGATATTCTCGGGATTGCTCTCGTTTTTGTTTCACGACGAAAAACAATAACCATAAAATCGCTAGACAAGCAAGGCGGAGCTAAAGTGGAGACTCAAGAAAGTCACCACATGTTCCTATCGTTGGCACAGTAGGATATAAACATGGTAGGCCCTACGAAAACTGGAGATTAAAGACCCCACTTCGTCTTTAAAGGAGTCTATTGTACCCAAGCACGGCATGAAAAATGGTTAGGTTTATGAAGAGAGAATCCTCTCCGCCTCTTTAATAAGCAGGAGAGAATACTTAGTCGGGGCGACTCTGATTTGGTCGGTTGTGATAAAACAGCGATTAAACAGAGTGAGTCTGAAACGGGCCAAAGCTGGACATTCGCAGAGAATGTGTGTGTGCCAGCTTGTGCTCGTACTCCAAGCAAAGTCTACATGCTGACTCTGGGAACAGGTCTATTTTGTTAGGATGATATTTCAGTCTATTATGACTGGTAAGGTAGCCAGTTAGCGACCTGAGATCATGACGTTTAAGATATACGATGTTTTTAGGGGAAAGGGTTTTTTTTCGTAGGCACGGATATTGAATCCAATATTTTAAAAGAGATTCTGTGGAGAACCTTTCAATTATACTGTTACGATTCTTGCCTTTATAGTGCGGCTGAGAGGGAGCTTTATTAATTTTTGCTAAGAGAACAAAAGACTTTCCTCTTCACTATGCACCATTTATTTCTCTTCTCTTTGTTACAAAATTCTACTGTTTAATTTAATTCACTTCTGCTCAATTCATTACATGTGATTTCTTAATCGTAGTCAATATCGTTCTGCTGCAGTTGTCTTCAAAAAGTGCATTGTCAACTTTTCTATCTCTTCTTCTTATTAGTTTCTTTTTCTAACAATCACCTGTGCATGATCATTCCTTCATTTCATACCGCAACCAGCAGTCATGCGTTCATGCAGGGTGATGCAGTGGGACGAAACCAGTGTTGCGTTTGTCCTTTTTTTTCTTTCGGACGCACGCATTATGAACTGTAATAATCTTCTGTACAGTTCATAATGCGTGCGTCCGAAAGAGAAAAAAAAGGACAAACGGCAACACTGGGCGAAACTCATGTTCACAACAATACGTATGGCTGAAGCCCAACTAAGCTCGCAGTAAAACTCTTGGCTTATGTGTGGCGGTTATAAAAAGAGGAAAAATCAGATTTTGGGGAGCTTGAGTCGATATTTTAAAGTTGACTTGTGCAATCGTCTTTCGAAAAGACGGTGTCATGTGGAAAATCTAACATTAAAATGCCACTGCATTTAGTATTCCTTATTTATCTGCCATCAAACATTCCAAATAATTTCTGTTTCTGATAATTTTTTTTATTTTATTTTTTTTTTTTTTTTTGCTAACAATTCATTTAGTATAAATTGTCTATCCGAGAAATGAAAGTATAGGTCAAGGTTAAAAACTCTCAATGTGGCCCATGCATGAATGTGCATGCATGCAGAAAGCAGACACACACATATCAGATACGCTATATGGTATAACATTAAAGTGAGTGTACATAGGGCAACTAACCGAAGTAAATGGTAAATGGCGAACAAAAGCAAAGAATTCGCGAAAAAAAAAAATGAAATAAAATTGAAAATTTTTCGCAATACGTTTGGTTGTGGTTTAAATTAATTTTTCTTGTATTATGTTTGCTTTACAATACGTATACGTACACCTGACGCAATAGCCCCCCGCCCACTCTCAACTACCCAAGCAACCATGAATACAACGTACAACTCATTCGAATTGCATCCATCCGGGTGCCATTCATTTGCACTCAAACTGTCTGACGTTGCCATTTCTCATTGCTTTTTTATATATGAACTACTTTCAGAGTTTCTCTGTCGTTTTTAAAAGCATTTCAAATAGGAACACACACACAGCAAAGTAAACGAATATACTTGAACAAACACATACATACACACACACACACTTACACACATGTATGAAAATTTCAATTTTAAATACTTTCATAAATTCAGTTACCGAATATGCGGGCAAATGCGATTTTGAAACATTTGAAAAGCTTAAAGACTTTAAGTAATGGGTTTTTTTTTTTTTGTTTTACTTTGAGGAAAAATATGCTTCCATGTACTTTCTGTAATAGACATTGCTCCTTAAGTCATATTCTAGAGGATGATGAATCAAAAAGCCTTTGGTCTTCACCAATTTTTTGGTAACATTTTACTTTCTTCTTTTTTCAGTATCAGTCCAACAAAGCTTGTCTCCAGACAGTTGGTTACTTCTTATAAAATTATTTAACTGTAATTAAATTTAATATCAGAACACTAAGTGGACTTGACCTTCCATATATTTCAAACTAATTTGTCTTACCTTTGTGATTTCTAGTTAGGTGGGGCGGTGCCTATAAATTTATTATGGGCTTCATAATGGGCATTCTTTCAAAGTAGACCATGAAAAAACAAAAAAGAGTGTTTTTAAAGTCGCAGCGTGACTAACGACTACGACTTGAAAATCACAGTGACTGCAAACAGTGATAAAATCGCTTTTCGCAAAAAAAACAGCAATTACTGAACAGTTTCACTGTTCGCGAAGAGCGATACACAAAATCGCCGATAGCTGAACATGTTTACTGAGGAACAAGAAAATCACAAAGCAGTACTCTCAGTCGCAGTGTGACACTCTGATATTTAAATCACTGTGAAAAAATCACCGAAAGTGATTTTTTTTTTTGCCAACACTAACGAGTTTTTTAAACTAGTTTCACCTAAAACACGTTACTCGGAGTGTTTTAACGTCGGTGATTTTGAATTTCAAGAAAGATTTATTAAGTTTTATATGGTGTTTTTTTTTTTTTTTTTTGGTCGTTCCCAAAAGTTATGATATTTGTTTTATAATTATCACTCTTCAACAAGAATATCGTACTTGTTTTAAAAAATTCAACACACTTGTAGTCCAGGAATTTTGGATAATTTTAAAGTAGAGCCAAATGGGACTTTAAAAACCTGAATATGAACTTCTGATATATCCTCGAAATGGGTTAATCTAGAGAGTCCACATTTGAAAACTCTGGAAAAAAATATCGTTTGACGTATTTCAGAAGTTTTCGAAATTTTAATCAGAAGTCCATAACGGGACCCTAAATCGAATGTGCCTATATTTTTGCACTTTTCTTTTTCAACAGAGGACTTAAAATTTTACATGTAGATAAAGAATACAAAAAATTAAATACTGATAATGCTTGAATATTTTCTTATGGTCCTCTCGAGGGCCCAATATGTGCTTAAAGGCGCCATTCGATACTTCAGTAACTAACAAAGCGACGAACTACCCAGAATACGCTCGTCACTCCCTATGATCAGCCCTGAACCATTCTTTGGGCTTAGTTGGGCCTCTGCAACTCTCTTCATTGAGTAAACACTTAACAGACTCTGTCTCTCAACACTGGCTACCCCTTCCTGGCCTTCAGCAGGCTAAGCAAACTATTCTGCCAAATTTTTCCTAAAACTAATATTCATTTCAGTAGTGCTGAACTAAGACTACTTACATGGTATTTTACGGGTCACAACGTTCCGAGATTTCACCAGAATAAAATTGGTCTGTCCTTCGAAACGATGAGTGTAGACACTGTTTGGAAGATGGTGAAACCAGTTCACATATCTTGTGTGATTGCCCAACACTGGCTTGATTTAGATTCATGCAGTTTGAACATAGCATTATGCTCCTGACCATAACAGACATTCCTTGACGAAGAATATTCCCAGAATCATCAAAGCAGCAGAAAATGTCCTTAGTCTTATAACCAAACCACAATGGGTCGGGGTACAAAAGACCTAAATAAGGTCGCAGTACCGTTTTTTCTGCTTAAGAATTCCGCCATCTCTGCATTCCGGCCTTAGTCCTTTATGCGCCTTCAACTTGGCTTTGACTACTTACTTGTCTTGCAAACCCGGTCCAGACACTTCGTCAAGTTCTTTATGGTTGTGGGCTTTGGTTAACAAAGCAAGTTACGCACTATCAAAAATATCATAGACCCATAAGTTACTGTATATGTGTATTTTTAATCAACCCGACATGATGAGTTGAACTAGCTTTGTCCGTCTGTCGTCTGACTGCCTAAAAAATTTAATTCAACATAATTTACCACTCAAAGCGCTAATCATAATTTTAATAATTCCGCTATAGAAGCTTCTCCTTATCACACTAAATAATATCAACTATAAAAAAAATCCTATAAAACCCAATCATATTTAAATCTTTATTGACGTTATAAAATATTGTGTTCGCTTTTAAATAAATTCATGTTTAAAAAAAAAAAATTAAAGCTAGAATGCAGCTCAAAAACTGAGGTTTGCCATTTCCATCGCCCGCTGCAACATTGCCGCCCAAAATTTAGCTCGCAGCGAAATGCAAGGTTATGCGTAGAGTGAAAGCCAAAAAAAAAAAAAAAAAAATGAGAAAGAATGAAGTACGCCGAAAGGAAAAAAACAGCATCTATGCATTTTTTTTATATTGTGTATTCAAGTGTGTGCGTTTCTTTGTATTTGTAATTTGTGTGTGTGTGAATAGCGAAGAAGAAGAAGAAATATACAAAATGACGTTACTGCTGCAACAGCGCAACAGTGAATGTGAGAGGTCACAACGGGGACAAAAGGACAACAGCAGCACGAGCAGCAGCAGCGCACTGCGGTGTTGTTTGTGGCGTAAATGCGTTTCCACGTGGCAAAAACAGCGAAGACAGCAGCCAGTAGCAGTAGCAGCGCTAGTCAATATCGTCATTGAAACGAAACATTGCTGACATTGCACGTGCGCATCTATTTTTGTGGCAGCGTAAGATGAAGAGAGCAAAGATATACGAGATATACTATGTACTCGTATGTCCCAATTCAAGGAAGGGATTTGATTGTCGTGTGGTGTTGTGTGTTATGTACTACAGCGGCAATTACGCATAACAATGACATCACGCATACGACAAAGTAGACATTGTAAATAAACGAGGGTTGTTTTGAAATTGTTAATAAAGATTTTAAGAGTATAAAGCTACAAGAGACTCTAGACAGGAACAAGGGGCTGGCAACAGCTCTAATAATAATCTTTACAGAGATGGATCAAAGCTTAATTAAACATTCGTAGAAAGGCGTCTTTATACCGAACCTAGGAATAGAAGCGTCCTTTAAACATTCTGACCATTACAGCGATTTTTAGGTGGAAGTCATAGCAATACAGGAGTCCAGAGACCCTAAAAGCACTTTGATTCTTTCTAAAAAAAAAATTACTGAATACGACAGATCCCAAAATGGGATGGCTCAGGATTTCAATATCCATCACGTCTGGGTCCTAAAACACAGTGACATAGAGGGCAATTGTAGAGCTGAAGAACTTTTAAGGCAGAACACAACGATTAACATTCTTCCAGGGCAGCAATGCCATCTGAGGTACTCGTTAAATATAAAAACTATCACATTTGGGAATTGCCTTAAAACTTGGAGCATCTCTAGGAAAACATGGTCCTGTTTTTACAGCAAGTGAACCATGAATATATTAAAAATGGATAAATCATATATCTCAGCACTGATAGCAGTGACCACGAGTCAAGTCTTACAGATAGTCGCGCTAGAAAAGTTTGTATACCGATGCTAGATATTTACAAAAGCTACTAGTGTTGTCAAAATAAAAATCACTTTCGGTGATTTTTTCACAGTGATTTAAAAATCGCAATGTCGCGCTGCGTCTGAAAGTAGTGATTTGGGATTTTCTTATTCCTCAGTGAATATGTTCAATTATCGGCGATTTTGTTTACCCGAACAGTAAAACTGTTCAGTGTTCGCTTATTGGTTTTCGTGAACTGCGATTTTATCACTGTTTGCAAGTCGAAGTCGCTAATCAAGCTGCAAAGGAAATTCTGGAGCGGAAAGTTTCGACTTTGTCGAAACAAATTTTGATAATTGAGCAAGTACTTCATAAAAGATCTTGCAGAAATCTGTCGAAAATCGAAGTTCTACATGTAATTGGCATCAGTGTGGTATAACAATGCACCACAATTTTAGTGTAAGTGTTGGGCAGGCTATTGCTTTTCCATCGAAGCCTCAGTTTCTTTTTAATATCACAATTAGGTTCTGGGACGATCTTGCTCTTTTCCCGTTAGCTATAATAATCAGAGTCCCATAGCAGTTACATTCTATACATCTCATAATACTCCAAAGCGAGATCAAGCTACAAAGCAGTTTTAAAAAGCGCAATATAGCGCCATATTATCGCATCGCTTCAAACTCACTATCCGTCGTTAGCCTTACACTTTGCAGCGATTAAAACTTCGATTTCGGGAATTAGTTGTTCCCAACACCCAATTTAACTAATTTTAACTCATAATTTTTCTACTATAATTTGAATTCTCTAAAAGCTACAATATATCAGCGAGAGTTTTCTTAAACTTCCTATTTTAATTAATATGTCATCAGCGTTTCCATGGATGCCATATGTCATATGTACCCAAATCAAAGGCAAATCAAAGCAAAATATCAACGAGAAGATGCGAAATTGAGACAACTGAGACACTTGTCTCGTACGCAAATCGTTGTAGTTTGTACTTTGCTTTTTACATCGTTCCATACTTTTGTTGCCTCGAATTGGCAATAGGAAAGCTAAAAAACGTTGAATATGTACGTTTTTTTCCAATAAATTAAACTGAAAATAGTTTCTAGCTGAAGTAAAATATACAAAAACCTAAATATTATGGATATAATTGTATGAAAAAAAAAAATTTTGACGTTACTTAGTTTGGAAGTGTTCTCGAATCAAAGTCTTAAGTGTGGTGACTGTTTCTTTTATGCTAGTCTGTCGAATTTTCCGATAAGAAATTAACATCTAAGTTCGGATCATCATGCAACAAACACGAACCACCACATTGTGGTCAAAATCAAGAGTACTCAAGTTGATTGTAATACAGCTAAAATAAAATTGCTACCATCTGGTCAGTGGAGACTAAAAATTAGAAACTCTCTACGCACACAAGCCAGATGTTAAGACCCTAAGTTTGTGAGGCTTAGCAGAAGCATAGATGTAAACATGTTCAACATCGAAACCACTGTAGATCTAGCCATAATGCAATTATATCAGATGACGTATTCCGCCACTGTCTCTTTTTAATTTGGCTACAAATTTTGTTGAGTGTGCATGTTATGCTGAATTTATATAGTTTCACCTCATAAATGTCAATTTTTCTGCTTCTTGATTTGGAGTAAACTGCTGATAAATTTCAAAACTTTGAATTTTTTCTATAACTTCATCATAATTTTAATTTAAAAAATAAATATTTTTTAAAAGCACCAAAGCAACCGAAGCAAAATTACAAAAAAATATATATAATGTTTATAAACTATCTCTTTCTCAAAATTTGTCGTACTCTTCTCTCCTGTCGTGATGAAATCAAATATAATTCACCACAAAGTTTTAAAATTTTATGAAACCAAAGATTTCCTAAGTACTTCTCCTGGTATAATTAAATCATGGATCTAGCAATATGTTGTATATATTTATTATTTTTTGAACTAATTGTGAATTATATACATTATTTCATTGAATTTTAGGAGAGGTTTGAAATCAAAAAAAAACCAACCCTGATTAATTTAAAATACTATTTTTAAATATACCAACAACTACTTATATAATTTAAAATTAAATTATAAATATAACAAAATTTAATTTCAATACTTTTTTTTTACAGTTTACCCATACCATGGCTGATCTATGGACTTTCATACAGTGCACCGGTTGAGGTTAATTCAGTTGGAATGGTCTGTTCGATAACGATATTATTTATGATGCTCGTCTTTGTCGTTATGTCAATTGCGTGCTTCCGTTGGCGCATGAATAAGGGACTCGGCTTTACCATGTTTCTTTTATATTTTGTCTTTGTTGCAGTTTCATTAATGTTTGAATACGATATAATTACGTGTCCAGTGTAAAAAAATAAAAAAATAACAACAAAAAAAAAAAAAAACAGAGGACAAAAAAAAAAAAGCACATCAAAAATATATTTAAAAAAATTAATTAAATAACAAAGAGACGCATACAAAAAAAAAACAAAAAACTAAACTTATAGATACATATACAATATATATATATATACTAGTATAAAATTACAAAAACAAAAAAACAAAAAATAATTAAAACTTTGATATTTAATAAATTTATATATATACAATTTAAATACTAAATACTTAGGCAAAAAAAAAAAAAAAAACATATAAACAAAAAATAGAAACTAATAAAGCAACAAAACTGAAAGCAAAAAAAAAAAATATTTTTTTTTTTATTAAAGACAAAATTTTTGAAAGAAATCTGAATGAAGTTCGGTTAGTCTCCTGACCGCAACCGCGGAAGCAACAAAATAACAACAAAAAAATGAACCTTGTAATCTAAATCTCTAGTTAACCCAATAGCGCATTTCAAACGAAAAAAAAACGCCTTGCAGCGCCTAGAAGTATGCTATGCGCGCGCGTTAAAAAACAAAAAAAAAACTAAATGAAAAATAAAAAATAAATATTTCATTTCTAATTATTATGCACAAAAAAAAAATACATATAAACTAAAACTAACTTCTTCTACTATGTATTTATATTCAATTCATTCTAAATAAAAAAATAAATTAAAAAAATAAAATTATTATAAAAATGAAAGCTTTATAGCACTTACGAAATACATTAATAAACCAAAAAAAAAAAAAAAAAAAAAATACTACTAAAACCAAAAAAACTAAAGAGTGCGCCTAAACTCTGTATTACTAAGATTTATAAAACCAAATTCCAGTTACTATGCTCCCGAAAAAATATAAAAATATTTATTAATTTGCTAACTTAAAAAAAAATTAAAAACTTAAAAAATTGTTACAAAAATTTATGCAAAATTAGCAAAAAAAAAATAAAGTATTCAAAACGAAAAATGCAAAATTTTTTTAAGTTTGGGTTTTATTTTTTTTTTTTGGACCCAGACTTTGTGTTTCTAACTAACTAAATCTCTTAACTATCGCTACTCCTATTTAACTAAAACCATTATAAATTTCTTTAAATTTCTCAAAAAAAAAAAAAAAAAACTATTTAACTAAATTAGCTAAATTATAAATTTAACTTGTATTTATTGAGCATATGTACTGAAGCATATATATACAATTTATATATACATAAAAATATGTATGTACTCTTTACTTAATTAATTAATTAATTAATTAAACAATTACTTTGCCACACAACCTTGCAGCAATTTAAAAGTATAATTATTGCTCCTGATTTATGTTAAAAAAAAATACACCCTATATATTAATTTAAAAAAAAAAATTATATAAACAAAATTAAATTTAAAAAATTAAATATAAAAATTAAAAAAAAACTTCATAAAGCGCGAAAATTAAAAATTAAAATAATGTACAAATTAAGCGAAAAAAAAAAAATTAAAACAAAAACAACCGAAGTACATATATATACAATAAAATTACAACAACAAAAATTATATACATAAAAAAATTTATAATACAAAACTAGGCATTTATAACTTGAAACTTAAAAAAAAAAAAATTAAAATAAAATAAAATAAAAAATTATTTGAAACAATTAAAAAAAAATAATAAATTAATTAAATGCTAAACTACACAAAAAAGCAATAATTTAGTTGGAAATTGATGATACAAAAAAATATACAATAAATTTAATTAATTAAAACATTAAAAAAAAAATCATATTAAAATTAAAAAAAAAATAGCATAAAAAAAAAATTTGTAAAACTTACTAAAAAGAAAAGCGCAAGAAAATGCAAAAGAAACGAATTAAAAAAAAAAAATAAACAAAAATCAGGAAACACGCATTGCAGCACAATTTGCGACATTTTGGCCAACAGCTAAGGCGCCGCAAAGTATGCTATACGAAAAAACAAAATTTATATATAAAAAAATTAAAACGTAACAAAAGCTGTCAGCTGTTTTCCGGTTTTTTATTTAAAACTTTTATTATTTTTTTTTTTTTACGTTTATGTTTTTATTATTATTTTTTTTTAACTACAAAAAAAACAAACAAACAATCTATTGTTAAATAATCTTCAAAAAAAAAAAATAAAATATATAAATATAATTACTCAATAAAAACAAAAAAAAAAAAAAAAAAAAAGCTTAATGCATAAATAAAAAAATTATATATAAATAAATAAAAAAATAAAATAAACATAAAATGCACTCATACTAAAAAAAAAAAAAATTAAATACATTTTTAAACATATCCCACTTTCCCCCTTCTATGAAAATTAAGTACATATAACGCTCTCAAATCGAATAAAATACAAAAATCACAAAATCTGTTAAGAAAACTTTAAAAAAATTATTACAAAAAAAGAGAAAAATGGAAATGCTTTAAGTAGTACATTAAAAAAAATCGTAAATACATAATTACAAAAAAAAAAATTAATAATTAAAAAATTATAATAATAAATCAAGCTAACAAACCAAAAAATTAAAAAAAAAAAAAATATTATAAAATAAAAATACAAAACATGAAAAATTGTTATGGTTATAGAGTTTTAAAAGTTGAATAATTGCGTAAAATTGTTGATAAATTAGAAAAGTTCATACATATAACAAATAAAAATTTAAAAAATAAAAAATTAAAAAAAAAAAAAACTCAAATTATATTATGATATATAAATATATAAATACCTATATATATACATTTCAAAAACGAAAAAAAAATATTTAACTTCAAATCAAATCAATAAATTCATTGTTTGAAATTAAACAAAAAAAAAAAAACAATTTAACACAAATGACTTGTGTGTGTGTGTCTGCTAATTTCCCTTTCCAAAATTTTTTGGTTTCAAAACTTTTTAATATTTATTTTTTAATTTTTTGTTTACAAGTTACACAATGTAATGAGTTATTTTACTGCGTTTAGAGTGAATTTTATCCATTAAATTTTGGCGCATTTGATAAAGAGTTTTCTGGAACTGCAAAAAAGCTTTAAAGCGACATTTCAGTATACTCGAGCCCACAGTGTTCCAGCATAGCATCCTAGCACCAAATAACTATTTTCAAAATTTTTTGAATATGATAACAAAATAGTCGGCTATATACATACGAAT
The DNA here is from genome assembly GCA_018903435.1 of Leucophenga varia. Classification (NCBI taxonomy): domain Eukaryota; kingdom Metazoa; phylum Arthropoda; class Insecta; order Diptera; family Drosophilidae; genus Leucophenga; species Leucophenga varia. The sequence continues at coordinate 43,822 of JAEIFJ010001527.1, forward strand.
TCGGGATCACTGATTTTAAATATGAACTTAGTATTTACGCGGAAAAAAAATTGACGTATTCAAAATGGTGTTCAACGGATCGGAATAAGAACTCAAAGGTTTTTGGATCCGTTAATTTCGAATATAAACTCAGTCTTTAAAAAAAATAATATACACCGAATACAAAATGAAGAGCTTTTTAAAACAACTTAACGGATCAGCATAAGAACTTATAGACACTGATTTCTTTGGGGGAAACTAGATCCCGATGTATAAAGTTAAATTTGAGAGCATGAAATTATTAATGTATAAACTTCGTTCAACGCTTTTTCTGAAATTCATAATCAGCAACCACAAAACATTTACGAAATACCGAAATTAATTTGCAATATTGGACTTCAAAAAATTAGGGCCCCTGGATACCGATATTTTTCCTTCAACGTAATCCAATCTTTTATATAGCAATTGTCAAAGAATCTGAACTGTTTTATGTAATATCTTCTAATATATAAAATTATGGTGTCACAATGTTTGTAACAATACTCTTCCGAAACGACTTGACCGATTATACAATTTTTTGTGTTTATTTAGTAGGCCTGAGAATAGGATGTTAACTATTTTTCATACCCCTTAGTCCCAAATTCATTGACAAACACTACAATTTCTATTAAAATTTGTAAATGTGTATTCTTGGTTCTACCAAAAAGATAGGACATATTATGTAGTTAATAAAAAAATGGGCGTTAGGCGTGGCCCACATAGTTAGAATAAATACAGAGACTCATCTACTTTTACAAGTGTTGAAGGGAAATGATAGGGAACATATGTTACTAGGACCTGCAAAGTTGAACAAAAAAATAGGAGTGGCACCATATAAACGAAAAAAAAAAGACCAGAGCAAGGCAGGACTCGGAAAAAATAAATATTTATAATACTCATCACACTGTGTAACTTCTATTTAAAATTTTATTTATACTATCAGTTTTTACTTACAGCGGTGTCTTTCAGTATCGTTTGCTGAAAATCAAATCAAATCGGTTGTACTATATTATTGAGACTATATATGAGAATGTCGTACTTAGTATGAGTCTGTATAAGGTTCAATAAAATCTTGAACTTGTTTAGCCTCATTTATTGGTGCACCTGAAAACATTGGCCAACTTTTAAATTATCAAAAACGATAAAAATAAGACACTATGACTGCTTACTTGTTATGACTGGAAGTCGCTAAAGAAAACACGGATAAGCAGTGTGTAAGAGTAAGTTTTAGGCGTCTAAGTAGTAGCTTACGTTCTATCAAATGTACATACTTTCTGTTGAAAAGTTAATAGGGATGAACCTTGTAAAGAAAAAATGTTTTTTTCGAAGCAAGGTTTTATTAGAAACGTTGATTTATTTTAATTATATTCGATTAAATTCGATTAAATTCGATTAAATTCGATTAAACTCGATTATATTCGATTAAATTCGATTATGTTCGATTAAATTCGATTATATTCGATAAAATTCGATTAAATTCGATTTTATTCGATTAAATTCGATTATATTCGATTAGTTGCATTAATTTTGAACCTATGCGCCAATGTTCTGCAATAGTGGCTGTTAAGTGCTCTATTTTTCCTTTTTTGCCTACAAAGCAACAACACTCTTGTATGCTTTGTTAGTGCACATGGCACAGTAAAAGTAAGACGCTAGTTTCTTGTTAAATAAATTTTTTTTTTTTGTATTTTATGAGAATCTGTTTGCATCTTAATTGTTTCAGGATTAAAATAGAATACCTTTCTAAAAGTTGTCGAAAAACTTTTTACATTTTGATTGTCACTCCAAAACTCGAGAACGACTCGACCGATTGGAGGAGTGATGATGGTTAGTTAATTTTGAAATTTAAAATCGAAAATTTTGACCGGGGTCTAATGGGTCGCAATGTATGCCTTGAAACCGGAAAAGCCATATCTTTTTAATAAATAGACGTAGAGACTGACTGAGACTGGGTGCATTTGAAAGATGTTTAGAATATATTTTAGGTATTTCGATTTTTGGACCTTTGACCCATCGGTGGACCTAAAATAGTTTTTTTTACCAATTTTTGTTTTTTGTTTTTATCTTTCAGGTGAACACTAAAAAGTGATTTCGAAAATTTATGACCCGGAAAATTCATATCTTTGGAATGAATAGACTGTGCGCACTTAAAAGATGGTTAGAAAATATTCAAGGGACTTCCGATATTTGGATCTGGGACCCATTAACAAACCAAAAATATATTTTTTTGACCAATTTATATTTAGTCGAGTAGTAGCAAAACAAAAAAAAACGAGATCAAAGCCGAGGGTACTTGCTAGTAATTTATAAAAAACAAATTTCCGTAAAGTGTGAACATTGTCATGTGTTAGGGTTTTCTTTTTCATGTTTTTGTTGTTGTGTAACTTTTGCCCATTACTAACCTAAACGTTGCTGTTGTTGTTCAGAAATGTTCGTTGTAAAAGTGAATAGTCTAAATTGAGCTTATACGGCGCAAAGCGAAGCACGCACAGTTTGCAGTGCACTGACTTCATGCTGTGACTTTAAAACTGTGCAGTACAACTAAAACTTTATTGGCAAACGCTGTCAAACTGAAATGTGTAAGTAAAAAACTTTTTTTCTATTTTTATTATTATTATTTAAATAAAAATAATAATTGGCTTAAGTCTATTTTAACCAAAATAAAAATATATAAATTAGCAAACACATGACGTAGTTTTTTTTAAGTATTAATTTAATTTAGAGTTGTTTATACTATTTTTAATTTTTTTTTCTTTTTAATTCGTACTGCCATAAACATTAGGTTCAATTAAAAGAAGAAGACGAAAAAAAACACTATACTATTTACATACAGACATACTATATATATATATATACATAAATATCCAAAAATAGGGAGCATACACATGCATTAGCTATGTAGAAGAAAATTACGAACTTACGCTTGTTCAAAAAAAAAAATCAGCAACATAAAACAATCCACTCTGACTTTCGCTCACAATTTTAATCACTGAACTCACTGAACAGTTAGAATAAATCTTAACTTCAGCTTTAAAAAAGATACAATTAATTATAAATATATAAAATAAAAAAACAACGTTCTACTAGTGCACAAGATACATAAATACACATACATACATGCATATGTATAAATGTGTATGTCTAAAAATTTATTATATTGTAAAATGTTTAAGATTGCGTCCGTTTATCAAAAACAAAAAATTAATAAAAAATAAAAATAAAACGAAGCAACAACAATAATAATAATAATAATAATAATAATAATAATAAAATAATTAATTTAATTTAGTAAGTATAAATGAAATTAAATTTGTTTAAAAATGTTTTTAAATCATTCACACAAAAATCGTTGAATCGGTACAGATACATTTGTACTTCATAGATACATTTCATAGATATCATTTATGTACTTTTATGCAAAAGTATAATAAATTCCAGAAAAATTAATGGTTAACATATTGGTAGACTTATTTAAAGGTGTTTTATAGTGTTTTGATGTTTGTATATCACAAGTTGATTGTTTTTTATTTGATTTTTTTTGTATTTACATACATATAACCACATATAAATTAAATAATAATAAAAAAAACAAATAAATAATAATAAAAAAATAAATAAATAATAAAAAAAAAAAAATAAATAATAAAAAAAATAAATAAATAAAAAAAAAAAGATAATTAAAAAAGAGAAAAAAATTAATAAAACAAAAATATTAAATAAATGAGTAAGTTAAATCCATGAATACAGAAATATTTTTTAATTTAAATCAGAAGTCAACAAACAATTGAAAACGATTAGAACAATTTTGTTTGAAAAAAAAAAAGAAAAAAAATTACAAAACAAATTTTTTACAGCAATGTCCTCGTTGCTCCCTGCATTGATGCTCGCCGCCGATATGTATCGTTGCTCGCCTCCAATAAGTATCGATATTAGCAATTGATAAGTATCGATACTCGCCTCCGATATGTGTCGTTTCTAGCATCTGATAAGTATCGATACTCGCATTCAACAAGTATCGCTACTTTCATATCGATACTCGCTTCCGATAAGTATCGATACTCGCATTCGATAAGTATCGATACTCGCATTCAATAAGTATCGATAGTCGCATTTAATAAGAATCGAAACTCTAATCCGTTAAATATTTAATCCAATAAGTATCGATATTCGTATCAGACAAGTATCGATGCTCGTATCAGACAAGTATCGATATTCTTGCAAATCACCTTGTCATTCTCGATACATGGTTAGTTAGATTAGGAACATTTCCCTCTGGTATAGCAATATTGTTTAAAGGGATTTTCACGTCGCAAATAAGGCCTTTCACTTCGGCATACATTTCGATATAAAAAAAAAATCTGGACGTATGGCTTACAGCTATGAAAAAATCGTAAGACTGAGAAATATCGATAGAGCGAAATGAGAGAACCGGAAAGGATAGTCTTTACAAAATTATAGAATTTAATTCACTTAATAGCGAGATCACACAAACATCAGGTTAACGAGAATTGACCTCCCAGCCTAGTGAACTGGATACTAATTCAATGGAAGCTTTGATACTTATCGGATGAGAGTATCGATACTTATCGGATGTGAGTATCGATACTTGTCTAACTAACCATGTATCGAGATTCACAAGGTGATTTGCAAGTTTTCGAGTACACTGCTTAATAATGCCTCTGGTCTGTTGCTTTGTCACTGGTCTATATCAGTGCATAGAAAACAAAAGATCGGGTCAAGTACGTAACCTTGTGATATGAACTCTTGCTATGATTATTTTGAATATTAAATTAAAAGATATCTTGCAAACATTTTCCTGCTATGATTAGATTCAAGGATAAGCTATATAAGAGCAATATTGTGGAGCAATAATCCAAATGTTTAAATTCATTTCGTATTTCTGAAGTAATTTTGATTTACTTGCTTAATAGCACCACGGTTCTTGCAATACACCTGGCTTCTTAAAACAAATACATGACCAATGAAATCTATCGATCTTACCGAAGGGGAACTGGCACAAATAATAATAGTATCTCCCAGAGATCAAAGTTATTCTTCACACTTGTGCAATTGAACTTCAGACTGAGCAAGATTGACCTATTGTTTTGTGAATCACTAGCCCAAAACATATTTCTGTATTTATGGCTTTAATTACTTGTGTCACAGAAATGAATTTTAACAAATGAAAGTAATCCAATTAAAAAAAAATAATACTATAACAGGAAAAAAATGGAAAAAAAGTCCCGTCAAGTGAAATAATAAATGTTTTAATTTCCCACCAATTTCTATTTTGGAAGCATATAATTATTTTTTTCTGTTTTTTTCATAGAATTTTTTAGTGGTGAAAAAGTTTAAATTTAATTAAATTGAATTAAATATATTGTAAAAAAAAAAAAAAACAATTAGTAATTACTTTAATTAAGAGTAATTTATACGCTTTTAGCTTTAAGATTGTATAAAACGTTTCAATAAAATTGGAAAATGAAGAACAATTATTTTCGAATTTTAAAATAATAATAAAAGTTAATATACATATATATATATATATATATATATATATATATATATATATGGACACTTTTGTAACAATTAAAATTATATTTATATATATATTTAAAATCTATTAAATATGTTTTAAATAACTTTTTAAAATTAATATAAAAAATATATATGTATGTATATGAAAAAATATATATAAAAAAAAAAATATATAAATAAAATATATAAAAAATAATAATATAAAAAAAAATGCATAAAAAACTTATATAAAAAGTAATATAAAAAAATATATATATAAAAATAATATATAAAAAAATATATATAAAAAAAAAAATATATAAAAAAAAATATATATGTATAAAAAAATTTATTAAAAAAAATATATTAAAAAATATATTAAAAAAAAGATATATAAAAAAATATATTAAAAAAAAATATATATAAAAAAAATAATATATAAAATAAATAATATATATAAAAAAATAATATATAAAAAAATTAAATAAAAAAAATAATATTTAAAAAAAATAATATATTGAAAAAATAATATAAAAAAAATAACATAAAAAAATATTATATAAAAATAATAATATATAAAAAAAAATAATATAAAAAAAAATATATAAAAAAAAATAATATATAAAAAAAAGTAATATAAAAAAAAATAATATATAAAAAAAAATAATATATAAAAAACATAATATATATAAAAAAAAAAAAAAAAAAAAAAAAAAAAATAAAAAAAAATTATATATACAAAAAAAAAAAAAAATAGAAAAAGTAGCTACTAAAATTGAGTGAGGCAATAAAATAAACTTAAATAAATATTTCAAAAAAAAAAAAAATAAATTTCCTTTAAAAAAAAACTATACTATTTCTGCACGAACAAGCCGATCGCATGTATAAAAAAGATAATCATAGTACTGTATCCAAAAGGACCAATAGATACAGTTAAAAAAGAAAAAGATACATTCATGTAATTCAAAAATGAATAAACAAATCAATTTAAAACTGTTTACTCAGTGTATGCATGCGCGAAAAAGATACAATTTAAATAGATACAAATTAAAAAGATACAATTTAAATAGAAACTTTTAAATAAAATCCATGCAAAAGCTATTTGGAATTCTGCTAAACTAATGAAATATAACTTTCAATTAAACTTTTTATTTAAAAAAAGGAAAAGTGCAGTAGCAAAATGTTAGGAAAAATTCAACATTAAAAACGAAATGAAATGCATCGAAATGTATTGCAGTCGTCTTAAGACGTTCGTTGCAAATTTTATATTAAAAAAATTCTATTCTTAATTTCTGCAGCGAAAAGAATTAGATAAAAAAAAATAATTACTTGAAATCAAAATATATAGACAAAACAAAATGAAATAAAAATATATATATAAATATATATCTACTGAGAAAAGAAATATAACAAATGCAATAATGTTAACTAGATATTTAGGACAGTTAAATAGGCTTAAAAAAAAATAAATAAAAAAAAAAAATAAAATAGAAATACACTTGACAAAGTTAAACAAAATTACAAATCAAATAATTAAAAAAAAAAATTTAAAAATTCTTTAAAGAGAAAGTTTTTAGCATTGAAGGAATATATACGTAAAAGGTTTAGTATTGAAATCATTGAAATTATTTTCTACAATAAAAAATTTATAAATGAATTCATAAATCTCAAAAAAAAAAAAATAAATATAGCATTGCCATAACTTAAGAAAATGTGGATTGTGTTGTACACAGAATTTGTGCCACAAAGAAAAATTAAGTGTAGCATTTTTGCAAAAAGTCTAAAAGATTACACAAATGATTGGCTTGGTACATAACGTAATGATCGATATAAATTCTAATGAATAAAATAATCATAATTTTTTTTTTTTGTTCCACAGAAATATTTTAAAAATATAAATTTCCAAAAAAAAGGAGTTTTTTTAAATGTTTTACTAAAAAAAAATTACAGTCCACGTAAAATATTTTTTTTCATTTTTTTCACTTGAATTCCACAATATGTAAGGCACACTAATACCATTAGAGCAACACAATCCACATTTAGTTACAATCTGGCAATGCTATATAACATTTTTTTAACTGATCACAATTTTTTTAACTGATTTTACATTTTCTATGGAATTATTTTCGACAAAAATTACAACGAAGTCTATACCAAGCTTAAATTATATTTTTCTACATTAAAATTCTGAATTATTGTGCAGAATTTGAATTTTTTTTTTTTTTTTATGTTGTACAAATTTATTTTTAACAGATTTGAATTGTTAAATTCTATAAAATTATTTAAAAAAAAACCTCATTTGAGCACAATAATAACAAACTATATATACATAACAAACTATATATATATATACATACACAACATATTAATAATTGCCTTCAGCGTATCAGAATCGAGTACCAAACGGACAAAAATAATAAATAAAAAATATTATGCATAAAGATTGTTTAACAATTCAATGAAAGAATGTTTTAAAAAAATTGTTGAAGTAAACGAAAAGAAAAAAAAAGTATTAAAAATAAAATAATAATAAAAATTAATAATAAACTTAGACTGTACGTTAATTTGTTATAAAAAATAATAAAAATAAAATAAAAACATATAAAAAAAATAACATAAACACATTTAAATATATTTACTAAAAATATAAAAAAAAAAAAAAAAAAAAAAAAAACAAATTCTAACGTGTTAAGTATTCATATACAATATTTCGAAAAAAAAATCGTTCAGATACTAAAGATTCTTATTATTATATATATATAAATATATATTGATATATTATAATTATTAAATTTATTATTACAAATGAATTTAATTATGATAAAAAAAAGAAGATAATATACATATTAAAAAAAAAAAAAAAAGTATATAAAATAAAAAAAAATTCATTGTTTAAAATACAGAAAAAAAAATTAAAAAGAAAAAAAAAATCACAAGTAACAATAAATCGTATATTAAATAAATTAAAGAAAACTTGCGGCAAATAAAGTTGACATCTAAACTAAAACATGCAATAAATTTCATTTTCTTCTTTCTAAAAATATTTTAATCCGTAACTTTTCTGTGAGTTATGGCACACTATTTTTATATGCTGTTCTTTCTTCACTCTCTCTCTATATTATTTAAGCTTCAAGCGTTGGCGGTTCATCACTGCGTAGATATGGATTAACTTCCGGTTGCACTTCAAATATCACATTGCCACGCACAACACGTACGCGTGGTCCTATAGCGCGTGGACAAAATTTAACACGACCGCAGGTCTCAGGACGTACATCACGATGTGTACGCAGACCGCTAATGCAGGAGAATGTCTTATCACAGCCATAGCATTTGTAGCGTTTCATGCCAATGTGACGCGATATGTGTGATATAAGCGTTTCGCGATGTGTAAAACCAAGCGAGCAGACCTTTAATAAAGACAAAAAAATGTATAATTATTAATAATGTTATAAGTTGTTATTAATTTTAAACGATTAAAACTAACCTGACATGTAAATGGACGTTCCCCCGTATGTGTACGATGATGCACCGTAACCTGACCGCGTGTACGAAAACGTTTATCGCAATAATTACAACCATGCGGCAATGCGCCTGTATGTATTGTCATATGACAATTGAGTGTACCAACTGCCGAGAAACGTTTCTGGCATATATGACATTCATGTATTTTTGGACGATAACAAAGTGTTTTCGAGTGTTCTTCCAATGCGCTTGCAGTATGAAATTTTGTTTTACAACGTCCACATTGTAACTTTTCAGTTTGATTTACATTTGCGTTCTTTTCGGTATTCTGTGCTGTTGCAACTGTAGCAACACTCGGTGTGCTTACGGCATTTACTGTGGCTACGCTTGGTGAATCTAGCTCAGGATCTGTTTTAGTTGCTGTGGATACGTTTGGAACGCTTGAATGGTTTGGACTCACTACAGGTTCTATTTTAGTTGTTGTCGTAGAAGCATTTGATGTATGAGGTAACTTTGAATCAGAGTTATCGATCTTTTCTACTAGAACTGGTGTTATTGCTGTTTCGGAGTCATTCGGAGTAGTTATAATCTCTCCCTTTTCAAGACTTTCGTTTAGTTTTAAAGCTTTTTTTATTTCAACAGGTGGTACAACTGTAAAAAAAAAAATAATAATTCGATTATAATGCTTTGAATAAATGAAGAAAGTTGCACGGTTAGAAAATGTATCCAATTCAAAATTTGGTATCGTTTCGAACTGACTCGTTTGACTTTGTAACCGATTCAAATCGAATCGGAAATTTTTTAACCGATTAAAATCGATGCGGTTTATTTCTTAAACGATTCGAATCGATGCGGTTCAGTTTTTAACCGATTCGAATAAATTCGGCTCATTTCTTAAACGATTCGAGTCTATTCGGCCGGTTTTAATCGATGCGGTTCATTTGTTAGCCGATTCGAATCGATGCGGTTCATTTTTTAACCGATTCGATTTATTTCTTAGCCGATTAGAATCAATTCGATTAAGCTCATCCCCGATTCGAATCGATACGTTTAAGTTTTCAAACGATTCAAAATACTCAATTAAGCTGTAGCATTTCAAATCAGCTAAAAAATGAATCAAATCAGTTCGAATCGATGACGATTTTGATTTGGATAGTTACTATTATGATACAAACTTACATTTTAATGGTTTCACTTCAATTTGCATGGCTTCGACAACTTTTTTGGTTAAATTATGCACAGATTGCATATGTGAACGAAATGCATATTTCAGTTCGTATTGTCGTGGACAATACGGACACATCCATGAGAATCTATGGTTTGGATATTTTCGACGTATTTCAATTAATTCAAAATTTTTCTTTGCACCTACAATGAGATGCAATGACTTTGGTTCCGCACTATCCGCATTATCCTTATTATTATCATCATTATTGTTATTATTATTAATATTTGGTTCACTTTGCGTGCCATCATCAGTTTTCGAAGTTTTCGAGACAACCGTTGCTGGTATATTTTCTTCGAAATTTGCTTCTACTGTTGCCTGTTGCTTTGTAAATCTTTCAATTTTACGTAATTGCGTTTTCATATCTTCAATAACTTTACGTTTTTCAGGTAATTTTTCAATTTGTTTCATAATATCACTGGTCAAGGTGGCACTACGTCGTTCCAGCGTCTTTGAAAAATTCTGCAATGGATTTGCGTATTTATTTGCATCTTGTATAGTTTTAGCCGTTTGATTTGGTAATTGTACAATGCGTAAATTATTTGGTACATTTGTAATGGTTTTCAATGCTTGAATATTATTTTTATCTGTGACGCTGCCATTGGTTTGTGGCGGTATAACGGTTATGGGCCACATTTTTAATGGCACAATTTTTGTTGTTGCTGGTAAATTCAAAATATTTAAATTATTTATATTACTTTTATTGTTTATGACTTTTGTTGGTATTATTTTTGCATTTGGCGGCAATTGAAAAACTTTTAAACCATTTTTTATTATATTCGTCGTCGTCGTCGTTGTTTCTGTTGTTACAAATTTAGTTTGCTTCGCAGTCTTTTGCTTATTTTCGGCAATTGTATTTGGCATTAATGCTGTAGTTTTGTTAGTTTTTAATAGACTTATAGACTCTTGTACCTTTAATGTGGTTTCTTCATTATTTATATTAATAGTTTTCCGTTTTTCTGTATTTTTTATCGATGGTAAACGTAGTTTACTAATATCAATTTTTGTATTTAAATTTATTAATGGCTCAGTTTCATATGTTTCCATTATATTTCCATCATTTTCATAAGCATCAAAAGGTTCTACCTTTATTTCCATTTTTACCTCCGCATTCGCATCAAGAATTATGTCTTCGGTTGAATTCATTACATGCAAATTATCATCCAATGGTTCTTCTTTAATTTTAATTTCATTAAAATTTAATATTTCATTTGTATTCATATTATCATCTGGTTTTAAACGTTTTAAGTTGTTATCGTATACGCCAGTTGTTTCCAAAGTTTTGCGTTTGTTGGTATTAACTGTTCAAAAAAAAAGTTCAAAATCAAATTAAAAAATATAAAAATTTTATAATAAAATAAATTTTAAACAGGAAAAGTCCATATTTTTACCGTTAAAGATAATTGGAAAGTATTGTCTCTGAACGAACATGGTATAACACGCTTGAGTTCAAATTTTTTAGCATTGCTCCATACAAACTAAGGCTGACGTTAGAGTAAAAGCTGCAAGCGATGCGATAGGCGATACTATAGCACAGAGTTTTATTTCGCTATACAACACTGCTTATGGTTTTCTATGTGAAAGCTCAAAAGATACAATTCTGTACTATTGTATCGCCTATAGCATCGCTTTTAGCATTTACTCTGCCGCTAGCTTTATACCCTATTTTCAAGAATTGAATGACCTAATTGTTTTTACTATATTGCATAACTTTTGCATGGTGACTAAATGTCGTACTTAAGTACTTGCTTGTTTTTATTAAACTTAAGTCGTACTATAGCCATGTAGCTAGCCATGGTTTAAATTCATAACCTTGGGATATCCATTTCAGCGGTCAGTTTCCAACAACGTTCGACTAATTTGTCAATATATCTTCAATTTAGTAGCTGCTCCTAATGGGCTAAACGATACGATAAGTCGCAATTTTTTTTTTTAGCATTGGAAGAAGTGTCGATCTAGCAATGTCTGTCTGTCCGTCCGTCTGTCTGCCGGTTTATATGGAAGACTATTATAGAAGTATTCAAGGTAAAATACAAGCCCATTTTCAATAGCTCAAACTTATTAAAATAAAAGCCAATTAAACTAATACCACGCCGTGCCTGATTTGTTTGCCCCATCACTTATAATCTACGTGATCGGTTGAAATAAAGATAATCTAGAATTTAACAATTTTAACTACTTATCAGACACGAGCGAAGCAATTTGCAAATTATTTAATTCGACTGATCGATCATGAGGGAATCATTAGAAACATCAATACTATTTTAAGCAAAACTAGTCCCGAAAAAAAAGTGTTATTATAAAATTATAGTCAAGCACTCACCAATAAAGTTTAACGCAACCAAATCTGCAACGATCGCATTCCGATCGTATGTAATCGCACCACAAGTCTGTTTATTTTGTTTCCAATGCTGCGCAAGTTGTTTTCCACTATCAAAAGTATTGCGGCACAACGAGCACATATAACGCGAAGCATAAGCATGGCTAGACATATGCTGCCTAAGTTCTTTATCACACGAAAATATTGCACTACAAATGCGACAACTGTAAACATGCAATTGCTGCGCATTCAAGTGATGATCGCTATATTCATGCTCCAAGCAATCTAAGAATTTATTAAAGAATATACCGCAACCCATGCGACAAAAATGTAAATTACGTTTATGCGATTTTAGATGTTTAACACGATCAAACGTTTTAGCGGCACAAAAGGGACATGCATTTTGCGTTGATAACCAAAACGAACGGCAAGAGCTATTTTGTTTGTGCGCGCTAAAAGTGTAATTGTCGTCAAATGTTTGATGACAAACGGCGCAACAGTTATAGACTACGGACTGTAAAAAAAAAAAAAAATAATTATAATGAAATTTATAAAAAAAAAAAAAAAAAAGAGCTTACCTCCGACATCTCCAGACTAGCCAGGAAATTACGTTCATCGTCGGTTTTTGATTCAGCAACGCTTACAGTTATCATATCTTCTTGCTCTTCAATTATTTTTAAGTTTTCTTCATTTGCAACTAAAGAAAAAAAAAAGAAACAACGAGCGCCGAAAACGATCGTGCATTTGTAAATTACCGTAAAGCACGCCGATCGAAGAAAGAAAAAAAACAACAACAAAAGCAGAGTGAAACGCGTTGACGTCGTTAACAACGCTGCGCTGCTTTGCTATGCTGTGTACACAGTTCATTTTATATAAAATTACTTACGCATTAATGCATCTTGATCTTGTTCAACAATATCATTAAATTCGCTGTCATCTACTAAATGTATTTCCGGTTCTACTTTTATTTCTATTTCCATTTTAAAACAAATATTTACGCAGCTAAAACGCAGCCAGCAAAATAACACCAAACTAAATAAAGCGAGACCGATGACGATCGAGCACAACGATCGAATGAGACGAAAAAAAGCAACAGTGATCTTGCTTTGCACGCTACATAGGTGCGAGCAAGACAGAAATACATTTATAAAACATTTTCTACACTGTACTTAAGAACACCGTTAACACTGCTAGGGCTGTTGCGTTGTAATTATTGCGCTATGCTTAAAGTTCAATTAAATAAAGTAAATTACATTATAATGCAATAATTGTTTAGCAAATAATTATATATTTACATTACAAACGAATTTTTGTTTGCAATTTTAAACAGTTTCAAATAATTTAAAGTAAAAACATTTACAACTTGTTTTGCGCTACTCTAACTGTAGCCCTGCATTTGACGCTTCTAACACTATTTTGCATTTTTGGTATTTTTTAATACATAAATAAAGTATTTTTCCAATGAATAAAAAAATACTTATTTATTATTGTTGAAAAGTATCGGTAAACGCATTTTATACACTTTTTTATTGTAGGCTGCCACAAACAAAAATTTGTAAAATAAATAGCAAATATATAATTTAAAATTATTTTCTAAAACTTAAGCAAAATATGAGCAACAGTGGTGATTCACAGCAATATTTAAATGAGTTGATACTCAAAGAAGAAGATGACGTTTCGGGCGGTAAGTGAAAACGTCATTTTTTTTGTGTTCTGTCGCACGCAAAATTAAATAAAAATAATAAAAATAATTTTGTTTGTTGCAGACGAATCATCAGAGGATAATAAACAGGATGGCGCACATACATATATGTTACGTGAACAGGATCGTTTCTTGCCCATTTGTAATATTATTAAGATAATGAAAGTACCTGTACCTGAAAATGGTAAAATTGCAAAGGATGCGCGTGAATGCATACAGGAATGTGTATCCGAGTTCATATCATTTATCAGCAGCGAAGCCATTGAGCGTAGCATTGCCGAAAATCGAAAAACAGTTAATGGCGATGATTTATTAGTGGCATTTGCTAATTTAGGTTTCGAAAATTATGTAGAGCCGCTATCAATATATCTGCATAAATATCGTGAGGTAAGCGTTTTGTTTTTTGAATATCACGGAAACGATCTGCACAGTTTCAAGTTGATGTGTCTTAAATGATAGATAGAGAGTGGCGACTTCCTTTTTTATAGAATTCATAAATTGGTTGCTCGTTCTACGTTATGGGTATGACCACTTTTAGTCTGTCTAGCAACAGCTTTTCGCGAGTTTCAAAGCAGTTGATTCGTACGTTTTGCATCTAACTTATGCCAAATTTATCTAGCTAAAATAAACTAGCAGAGAATTACTAGCTGCTAGAGACCTGAGAATCAAAAAGTTTATATCCAAGTCGTCACAGAATACCAGAACCAATCCCACAGTTATCTTCCAGTTATTTAGAGAAGATTGCCTCCACGGATTTTGAGACGAGATGGAGAAACATAACTGACTGCAAAATATCTTAAATAATGTGACCAAATGAAAAACTAGCTTACAACATGCTGCAGCTTCAAAGGAGAGTTTTCAGGCTACTAGTAGGCATTTTAATAGGTCAACGCCTAGCGGCCGCTCATGCGACATAGCAAAATATATTATCCAGAGACGTTTGCAGGAAATGTGAGGAGCATAGAGACTCTCAAGCATCTCATCAGCTATTGTTAGAACATGAATAAGATAAGTACACCTCGGATCGCATTAAACGTGGCGGCCAGAGGGACTCATAAGAAACTTCTGGCATTTGCCAAACACTCAAGAATATTAAGAGATTACAGTTATTCCTGAACGGTATCACTAAGGACCCTATTTAAATTTAGTAGTTTTGTCAATAATACAACCTCTAAGTACAGATTTAGTCAATTTTAATGTAGGAGGAATAAAGGTACAATATGCCTCTCACTTCTGAAAATTGTGCAGATTATCTAATAGTCAGATTAACCGACTATTAAAATTATTTTAAATATATTTAAATAATTTTTCATTTAATTAAATAATTCTAGAAACTTATGTTTCTTTTACAACAGTCAAATAAATCAGATCGTAATTTATATATGGAAGCCTACAATCAACTTGAAGACAAAACCACAAGAAATGATGGACGTCAAAAATGAAATTAAATATTTATTTTAATTTAGTTAAGACAAAAGTCAAAATTGTATATAAATCAATCCTTCACTAAATTATTTATAAATTTAAATTTAAGAAATATAAAGAAGGAGGCTCAATGCTCGTTTAGAAATTAAGTAAAAAGGTAAAATAAAAAAAAATATAGGCTTAGCCCGCACAAATGATGAAGGTTTTTTGAACAATTTAGAATTGTAAGTTTAAAATTATATTTTAGTTTTAATGTTTATCATCTAAATAAAAATTTTATTGTAATATTTAATAATTTAGTTTTCAATTTTATTTTAGCAATATATATATATATATTTATTTAGTTGTACATTTATATTTTTATTGTGCACTTCCAAGATTGCTCGAAAAAAATATACTTTAGAGGGGCTTATCACATAGAAAATTGTTTGGGAAGTATTAGTAAACCAAGTTGTATGCCGAAACAGATAAAATGCGAAAGTTTTTGTGATCTAAAATCCATGGGATTGCGGCTTTGAAACAAATTTGTACTTCTTTCTAGCTACTCATTTAAAAGAAAAATGTGCTGTTCACGAGGCCTAGCATGAGTGTATAAATGTATAAGTGCAAACGCTCATGCTAGACCTCGTAAACAGCATAAGTATTTAATTTGAGTTGATCTAAGCGAAATTTTTAATCTATTCTTTTCTTCCAACTTCAACTTTAGTCAATGTATTTGTTGTTTGTTTTCTATTTTAGTGAATTCATTATTTTTTTTAAATATATTTAAAATTGATTACAGGGCAAATATATATTTAAATAATTCATATTTCAGTTTTATTTAGGGTAATACACATATACATACATATTTTAATTAAATTATTTTATTTTTGTATCTTTTAAAATTAAGTTAAACTTTTGTTATACAAAAATAAAAACTAAATTTAATAATGAATGGGATGAAATCTATATTTAAGAAAATATTTGAAATTATTTAAAAAAAAATCGACAAATCTTCAATTTGTAATGTGATGAATGATTAAAAAAATTAAAAATAATAATAATAAAAGTTAAGCTTATTATCTAAATTTTGTGTAATTTTTTCTTATAGCTGCTTTAATTTTTTTTTTATACTTAAACACTTGGGTTAATGCTAATTTTTTTGCTTAGGATTATAATATGATTTTCTTTTCTTTCTAATTTTTTTTGGATAGACACATAATGACAAAAAAAATTGTATTAGACAATAATACATTTGGAATAACTATATTTTTTAAATTACTTAAAAAATAATTAAAACTAAAAAAAATAATAATTTTTTTTTATTTTTTTTTTTTTTTACGAGTTACCACCTAAAACTTCTTCTTCATCTTCCGAGTTACACCAGGACGAGGAATGTTGCTGTTGTTGTTGTTGTTGCCAAGTATATGGATCAATTTCGACATTTTCAACTTCATCTTGTGGTTCTTCTTTAATTATTGTTGTGAAATTATCAACATCAGTCACAGTATTTGTATTAGTTTGGTTATCAGTCACAACACTAAATTTTTGTTGTTGTTGTTTTAAAATTAATCTTTCTTCCGCTGCTTTGCTGTCGTCATCGTCATCATTATTATCAGTCTGTACTCTGTTGTAATCAGTCACATCTTGTTTTCTGCTATTTTGCCGACTATCCTGTATATCCGGATGAAAGATATTTGGATCTTTGTGTCCCAAATGTAACGTTGGCAATGCATCCGTATATAATGTATTATCATCTTTTATACAATATGTTTCGAAATGTTTTTTGCATACAACATAAGCTTTGAATAGGTGAAGCTTTGGTAATTGTGCAATTTTTAAATTGTAACACCATTTAGCGCTTAAATTACGATCTTCGGGAAAACGATAGATACCATTTGAGGTGCAATTCTTTGCCATGCAACGTGCACTTTCGACTAATACCGATGGTACTGCATTCGGTTTGAGAAAATACCCATTGAAGCAATGTCTTGGAAAATGATTGCTACAAATTTTAACATTTTTTATACTATTCTCATCCATTTTTAGAGCGGAACACCAAATTCTTTGATATGCTTTATCTGTAAAAAAGAAATTAAATATATATTTAAATGTTTGTTTTAAAAAAAAGATTATTTAATGTGCTAATAGCCGCCCAGCGAGAAAAAAAAATCCGAGCCTAAGAAAACACTTTTCTACAATTTCTTTTTAAAAAAAGGTTATTTCCCCAAAAAAAAAAACAGCTCTGGTAAACTTATTTCCTGTCTCAAGCACCCATCATCAAGTCCCCGATTCCGAAAAAAAAACTCTTGAATATTTTGATTATTTTTAACTCAAATAAACAAAATTTTAAATGAACAAAATCGTGTTCAATGTTTCTGAAATGTTTTCATAAATTTCTTTGATTTCTAGATTTATTTAGATTTATTTATAAGAGACACTTTGGAGACACTTTTACATCTGTAATACTTGGTCAGAGTCTAGGCTTCCTACGGAATATGAAAACGAGTTGAAACCACAAACCAGACGGTTTTCTCACCGACGAAATAGCAAAGAATAAAACTCTAGAATCCTATGGATAAACTGATCTATTATTGGATCTGACAGTCGAAAATTCAAATGTTTTTCAGGCCTAGGCAGTTTACATGTAGAAACTAAAGTGACACGCCCTCCCCAAGGTGCCACACCTATTTTTAGGTAAAGCTCCCATAAAAATCTACCGCCCATTTTCAAGTTTTTGTATGAAAATATTTTTTATTTCTGAAGATAGTCTTTCCAAATTACATAAAACTGTTTCTTATGTTATCCTATTTGTATACACCACCGATATGATAAGAATCGGACCACTATAACATATAGTCCCCATACAAATTCAGCTCCCAATTTCAAGAAGAATTGTTATATCTGTATTTTTAGCTTAAAATTTAATACCAACATTGTCTATAAACTTGAGTTGTATCAGACCATTGATCCCCACACAGCCCATCTCGAAGTTCTATTCTATTAAAAGATTCATGTGACGAGTATTTTAGCTTCGATTTCACCGAAGTTAACGGGGATTTGTTCTCATAATAAGAACAAATGTTCTTGATATGAGAACAAATGTTCTTGATATGAGAACAAATGTTCTTGATATGAGAACAAATGTTCTTGATATGAGAACGAATGTTTTTGATTACGAATGTTTTTCTTTTTTTAAATTTATCAATAATTTAAATATTTTTACCTGTAGGAAATGGAAACAGACGCGTATAATCATTCGCTTCTGTTAGACAGCTAGGAACACAACAACGCTCCAGTTTGACATCCTTCTTTATAGGTGTTGGCGTCTGTTGTAGCGGCTTGAAATTTGCAGCAATTGGCATTGAAGTTGTTGCTGTTGTTGTTGACGGCGGTAAATTTAATGTCGGCACTGCGCCACGCATTAAACGTGTTGCACCAATAAATGACGGCATAAAATGTGTGCTACACACCAAATTTATATTACGCTCATTTATATCGAATTTCATGCGTAGATTACGTTCCCATTTAGCGCGTAGAAATGCATCTGTTGGAACACGAAATAGCTTCAATTCACCATGACGCTTTAGGCCACAATGTGGTACACAACAATGTAATTGTTTATAAGCCATACGTTTTATTTGTGGATTGAAGTTATTATATTCATCCGGTTCATGCTTAATAAACGGATTCATAAAATTCATATCATTATGCGCTGTTGTATTCGGTTTCATTTCCAAAAATAATTGATTATCAAAATCTTCGCTATCATCTGCATCACAATCTTCATCTTCATCGTCATACTCCTGCTCATCCGCTTCCGCTTCTATGCCGCCACCGCCGCCACCAGCACCATCTATATCAACATCTTCATCACCATCCATTTCTTCATAATTATCCAAAAAATTCATATCATCATAATTGTTGTCCATAGTCGATTTCTTTTCGTAATAACTTTTCGACGATTTTACATTAACCGGAAAATTTTGATGTAAATTCGTTGGTGCATTCGGACCCAGTTCCAATGTGGGCACTGCACTCTTCGACAGGCGACGTATACCAATTAGATTTGACGGAAAATGACGACTACAAATTAATTTTGTATTACGTTGCGATTCATTGAAACTGATGCCCGTATTATGTTCCCATTTACGTATCAAATGCACATTTGTTGGTAAACGAAATAATTTAATGCCCTCACCACGTGGCAAGCGACAATGTGGCAAACAACAGATTTTATTTTTATAATTCAACATAGCCGGCGGCGCACGTGCAGCTGCAGCCCAGAAGGCTGAATTTGATTCAAACTGTTCCGTTGCCTCCTTTTTTACGCGCACATCGCCGAGTAGACGCGTTGTTAAAATGGACGAATTAACCGGTGCTGTTGCTGCTGCAGTGCTTGTTTGTGGCTTTTCATCCGCTTCATTATCATCCGATGAGCTGCCTGTCACGCCGCTACATAATTGTTTACATTGATTATTTGTATACAATAAAATGGGAACATTATCACCGAGCAACAGTGTAGGTACTGCCCATTTATATAATTTACGTGAATTGGCACATTCCTTTTCGAAATGTTCGCTACATATCAAATATTTCCACGGACGTTGCGGATCATAGCGTATGCGTAAATTGTGTGACCAACGTTGTTGTTGCGCCAAGGCTTTTGGAAATTTATAAATGGTGACACCGTGCTGTGATTTCTGCTTTTGACAATGCAGCAGCGAACATTTACCATAGCCGGATTTTATTTCATTATACGTAATATTAACATTATCTGCCGTAAGTTGCTCTTGTTCCTGCTCCAACGCCGTCGCCGCCTGCTGCTGCTGCTTCACAAGTTCTTCTTTGATGACAATTTCCGTTTCTTTGCCCGTTAATTTTGGTAAATTTAATGTCGGATATGCGCCTTGCTTCAAATAACGTTTTCCGGGTACACCCATATAACAATGTGCCTCAAAATGACGACTACAAATGCGTAAATAATAAATATTATTAGCTAATTTCTGATCCACAGTGCAGTGTATTAACCATTTCGCACGCGCTGCAGCATCATGCGGCAAACGATGCAATGAAACACCATCTTGTCCCGAGACACGTAAACATGTTGCTATCGAACATGTTAAACGATTAAAAGCGCTTGTCGTGGTGCTTGTTGGTATATAATCGATTTTTGGTTTTATATCCGGTATTGCTTTTGGTGTTATATTATTTTGTTCGCAGCGTTCCATGCGTTTTAATACCTTCTGATTTGTATACAATTGCGCCGGCGCATTTGGGCCCAAACATAGCGTTGGCACACAACCGGCTGCTAGGCGTGCTCCCCGAAAACATGCCGGCTCAAAGTGTAAACTACAAATACGATAACGCCAACGAAAATTTAAATCAACTTTTACTTGTGTATTGTGTAACCATTTTTTCAAAATTTCCGTAGGACTTGGATATTTATGAAATGTGAGTCCCGGCGTTGTTTTTTGCATATTACAACCGGGTATGCAACATTTACCCATGACACTGTTGCTTTTAAACGTTTGCTTTGGCATATAATCAGCGTTACTGTCCTCATCGTAATCATCGTCAGCCACGTAATCTTGACTACAATCGATATCAACATAATCCGTTTCCGTATTTAATTCATCATCACATTCCAATTGTATTTCAGGCTCAATTGGTAAGGGCTCATAGTCATCATCATCAGCATCCTCAGCATCCTCATTATTAACGTCATCATCATAAGTGAGTAAATGATCATTATTATATACATCATCATCATACTCCATAACGCCATTATCATCATTATTATAAGCAGCATCATTATCATCATCATCATTATAATGATCTTCCGTGCCGTATAACTTGCGCTCAATACGTTCAAATTTTAATTTTGACTTTGCCTCCACTGAGAATTCATTTTGATATAATTGTGCCGGCGCATCGGGTCCCAAATTTAGCGTCGGCACACTGCCCAAGAGTAAACGTGACTTGGCCAAACAACTACGATGAAAATGTACGCAACACACGCGAAAACGCCATGGAAAATTATTATCGATGGGTATCTGCGTATTATGTTTCCACTTCTTCCATAAACGCATTTGTTGCGGAAATTTATGCAGCGTTACGCCTTCGGTATGCAGATGATTGTGACATCCCTTGACCTGACAATATTTGCCCGTCTTAAGTTGCTTCATATATGTGTCATCATCCATGCTATTATCATCGCGTTCCTGCTTAAACGGCGTCGACGTCGACGATGTTAGATCTTTTTTAACAAACTTTCCCGTATGATCGCGTATGCGTATTGGCTGTGGACGTAAGGGTTTTGGTGCATCTTCATAATCACTATCAGGGTCAGCGTGCTTTACGCGGTAGCTACTTTTGGTATACTATATGCTGCCGCAATGGCAACGTTGCTGCTATGACTACTTTTCTCAAGATTAAATTCATTTTCATAGATTTGCGCCGGACGATTTGGTCCCAAGCGTAGCGTTGGCATAGTGCCATAACGAAAACGATAACCATTAAATGCACCCGGCTCAAAGTGTAGTCCACATATACGATAACGCCATGGACATGTACGATCGACAATCGTTTGACTATTATGCATCCATTTCTTCAGTACCAGCGGCGCTTGTGGAAATTTATGCAATTTAATGCTGGCATCCGTTGTATTACGCGTTGTACAGCCCACAATGCAACAGCGTCGCGCATTTGCATTTGTAGTGGGCTGTGCTTGTTTGCTAATAATGCTTGATTTATATATGCCTTCTTGTACCACAGTGTGTGCCGGTATTATTGGTTCATCTTTTATTTCGTATGTATCCAGCTGTTCTATATGTCCAACTTCTAACATTACCTCCAAAGCGCCCATACCCGTAACATCATCGTCATCATCATCTTGGTATGTTTCATCATTATCAGCAGCATATTGACTTGTATCATTTGGCGTATACTGCATAAGAACATCATCATCAGCATCATACGTATCCGCCGCATCATAAGCCGCTTGACTATCGTCATCGCCACCATTGGTTTGAAAGGATTGTTCCACAGTATTATCCAACATTTCATCATCATCTAACAATTCCATTTTGACAATTGGCTCAAAATGACTTCCTGCTGCACTATAGTCCATAGTATCATCGGCACCATAATCACGGCTATCATCACTCATCATAGCGGCATCATCATACTCATAATCATCATCACCATCCTGGTATGTTTGCTCCAGCTTAAATTGACGCCGCATTTTACTTGGATTTTGACAAATATCCTGCAGCTCCGTACTCAAGTGCAATGTTGGTATGGCCCAATTACGTAGACGCTTACCAAAGCAATAACTTTCAAAATGACGCGCACAGACGCGTGCACCAAATGAATCGCGCGCCTTCTGCTGTGTATTGTGCAACCATTTGCGTAAGACTTCAGCATCACGGCGTGGAAATGAATAGAATGTTACGGGCGTCGGTGTGTTTGCATCGTCGTCGCCTTCATCGTGCTCTGCCTTAACAGCATCGCGCGCATTTTTACAGCCGCTTATGCAACAATATTCCGAATTATAACGTTCTAATTCATTGATGCTTGGATTCTCATAAATCTTGCCAGCTTGAACCACCTCCGGCGGCAGTTTTAACGTTGGTATGGACCAGATCTTTAAACGTTTTACTGCCGATGCCTGTGTACAGCGTGCTTCAAAATGTTCGCCGCATACTTTTAGCAGCGTACGCCGATTGCCAACATTTGTTAGATTTAAATTGTGTAACCATTTTTCCAGCGTATCATGATTAAATGGTAATGGATACAATTTAATATTATCACGCGGCAGCAGACTGGTGCAATGTGGCACAGCGCAATTTATTTGTAAAATGCGTGCATTGCTTTTAGCTTTTAGATATTCCGCTCGAAGTGACTCAAGCGTTTCCGGCGTAATGTTTTCTATATCAGCTTCCATAGTTATTTCATAAAGATAGATGTAGTGCAATGGACATAGTTTTAAAGCATCTATATCATCCACTTTACAGCCCAATACAGTGCACCACAATTCACGTATTGCCACATCAGCCGGAAACTTAAATTCCTGACGCATTTTTGGATTTGCTAATTGTTCGCATTCGGGAAAACAGCAATCAAATTCTGGTAATACTAAAGGCAATGTAGTTGCTGCCGTAGACGTAGGCGTATGCGTACGTGGCACACTTTTAAAACGTTTCAGATTCGAGCTTAAGTTATCATTTTGATATAAAATATACTCCTCCGCATCCTTTTCATCTTCATGTCCCAAATGCAGCGTCGGCATTGCACCGCTTATTAAACGTCCATATTGATAGCATTGTGGCTCAAAATGGCGATTACAAACATTATCCTTTACTGTAATTTGATACGTTTCCGGCAGCCGCAAATTATGCAACCATTTTTCATATAATTCCACATTAATTGGAAATGCACTTAAACGTACACCATCCTCTTTGGTCTTACCACAACCGCGCACACAACAGTGACTCACTAAATTGTAACGTTCATAATGTGTCACATTATCTGTATCGTTATGACCCAAGTTTAGCGTAGGCAAGGCGCCTCTATACAAACGTTCCGATTCCGTAAAACAATGCGGCTCAAAGTGACGCTTACACAAATGCATATCCTTATGCTTTTGCACATCCTGATTCAATTTAAGATTTTTACACCACAGCTCAAATGTTTCCGGTATCTTCGGAAACATAAATAAACGTGTATCCTCTGTATTTGTTGCGGAACATCCCGGCGCTATGCAATGCATGCGAAATGTAGGCGTTTTACGCTTCACCTCAACCCATTCACTCGTGACAATATGTTGTCCCTCGCCTAAACCAAGTTTTAACGTAGGCACTGCACCAGCACGCAATTCACCATTATCCGTGCTCTCAAAGCAATCCGGTTCAAAGTGCATTTGACATATTTGTAGTCCATATTTGCTAGCTTGAAATGCACGATGCTTACAATTTGTAGCCCATTTGCGTATTAGCGACATTTCACTTGGATACGGATAGAGACGTATGCTTGTGCTGCGCTTTTGAAAACAACTAATTACGGCACAATAATTACTACGTATATATTGCATATCTTCGCTGGTATGCTCATCATCCGTATGAAAGTTACCCAAATGTTTTGCATTTTGTATTATGAAATCCGTGTGTCCCAGCTCAAGTGTTGGCACTGCCCATGGGCGTAGCTGATATTGACAAATTGCATCCGGCTCAAAGTGACGATAGCATATATATAAACTGGATACCTTGCCCATAGGTTGCTGTGTATTAACGCACCATTTTTGTAATTGACATTCTGTGGCCGCTGCCGCCGCCGGAAAACGAAATAGTTGACGCCGTTCTTGTATATCAGCATTGCACGTGGATATACAACAGACTTTGGGTATGCGTTTTGGTGATTCTGATTTTGTGGTTTTAATAAAATTCTTTTGCGGCTGTTGCTGCATTATGAATGAATTACTGCTGCCATCATTATACATATCAGCTAAATCGAAACGTTTCCAGATTGCTTGCTGCATTAGATTTGTTTTCGTTTTTATCGTCGTCGTCGTTGTTGCTGTTTTTTTGCTTACATCATGCTGCTTCTTCTGTTTGTTATTTGCATGGCGACGCCAACGCCGCTGCCGCCGCAGCAGCTGCTTTGAATTGTTATGATAGATTTTCACAGTGTTTCCCAATTTTAATGTGGGTATAGCACCATTCAGTATAAAACCATTACGCTTGCAATACGTTTCAAAGTGTACATTACAAACACGGAAATTACGTCGTTCCGGCGTTGTTGTTAATTGTAAATTATGCGCCCATTTTAAATAAAGTAAACGTTGCTTTGGTAAACGATTTAAACGTGTCTCCAGATTAGTTCTATGACAATTTGGAACACAACATTGCATTATGCTACGTGTTGTCGTGTTATTTGGCATGTCGGGTGGTTCGGATGTTTTCCTTTTGCGACAATGTTTTAGGCTAAAAAGCCGAAAAACCGAACCATTTGAGTTGTCAGCTGTTGCCTCCTCGCCGCCTGCTTCAAATTCATCCGATTCATTGCTACTTGCATCCGTTGTATTGTCGTCTTGTTGTTGTCGCATTTGTTGTTCCGGCGTTGGCATTTCATAGCCATAGCAACTATAACGTAACGCTTCATTGTGTCCCACATTAATTGTTGGCACTGCTCCCTGTTTTAGCTTTCGACTGCCCAGCACATCCGGTTCAAAATGTTCTATACAAACACGCCCGATGCAATCGTTTAATTTTAATTTCAAATTATCACACCACTTTAGCAGCACTTGTTGATCCTTGGGAAAACCAAAGGTGCTCAAATGTCGTTCCGGCGTTTTCTCTTTGCGACAATGTTTTAGGCAACAAATTGGTGTCACATTATTTACTGGCTTCTCTGCTTTTCTGGCGGCATACGGATAGTAGGTATGTTCTTGTATAATTTTTGTTAATTTCTCCTCAACTTTTGTTTCATCCGGCTGCTGCGTCGTCTCGACAAATTTCAATGGATCATAATAATCATCATCATCCTCAGCAGCAGTCATCATTTCATCTGTATTATTCATATCGACTGCTTCCATTTCATCGTATAGCTGCTGCTCATCATGATGCTTACTTGCTGCCGCCGCCTGCCATTCACGTTTATTCTGCTCAGCCTCTTTGATATCTTCATTATTATATGGTATTGCATCATTGTGTCCTAATTTTAATGTTGGCACTGCACCAGTTTTTAATTTCAATTTACCGCGTACTTCCGGTTCAAAGTGTTCCGCACAAATGCGTCCGCGACAATTTTCCACTTCGAGTTGTAAATTTGCGCACCATTTCTCGAGCAGATAACCTTTTGGAAATTGATATGTACGCAAATCATTATCAATTGTACGCCGCTTACGACAATGATTAAGCGCGCAAACGGGCAGAAAGAAACCGGGTATATTTTTTGGATTTTCATAAATCGGATCGTAGTGTCCGAGCTGCATAGTAGGTACTGCCCACGGGCGCAGTTCTTTGCCATCGAAACAACGTTTATGAAAATGCATATTGCAAATGCGTAAATCTTGATTTAATGCTGACATTGATAGCTGCACATTGTGGCGCCATTTCTTTAGTAGCACCGGATTATTGCTGCTGAATGGAAAGCTGTAAAGATCGACGCCATGTTGCAGACGACTTTTGCGACAATTGGGCACGCAGCATTTTAAAATATTTGAAGATTTTTTCATTTTTACTTGTGTTAAATTTAAATCTGAGTTGACATCTTCCGTTATTTCTGCTGGCGTTGCAGTTGCCACTACATTATTTTGCTGTGCATGTAATTCCATTTCATCATCATCAGCATCATCGTCGTCATCATCCATATCGCCTTCATCGGTATGATTATTGTCACTATTACTATCAATCATTTGCTGCGCTTCTTCTATTGTCGTCTCTTCTTCCTCTTGCTCCTCCTCCTCATCCAGCTCTTCTTCATCTTCCTCATTATGCTCATCCGCTTCTTGCTCCTCCTCCTCCATGTCATCATCTTCACTGCTATCCGCACTTGTTTCAGATTCCAGCACTGCACGATGCTTACCAAATAAATTTGTTTGCAGCTTCTCCGGACGCACTTTATACAGTCCATCAGTGTCTTCATGTCCCAGATTTATGGTTGGTATTGCGCCCACATTTAAACGTGTCTTACCAATGCAAATATCCTCAAAATGTGCATTACAGATTTTGTACTTTTCACGTTCGTTAAAGTTTAAATGTTCCAGCTTAAGATTATGTTTCCAATGACGAAATTGTTTTGGATCTTTAGGAAAGCTATTCATTTGTACCTCATCATGTTTACGCGTCTTGCCACAGCTTACGACGCAGCATTTAAAAACTTGATCCGCATAACGTTCATCTTGTTTGGGTATTGGCACCAGCTCAATATCCGTGTCATCATGTCCCAGCGCTAATGTTGGTATAGCCCATTTAAATAGATGTTTGGTACCAATGCATTCCGGTTCAAAATGCTTATTACATATGCGTATGCCCGGACAATCAATAGGATTCATTTTCAAATTGTTACACCATTTCCATAATTGATCCTCATCATCAATGGGGAAATTTAAAGAGACGCACATCTGGCATTTCTCGAACTACATCACAACCGGGTACACAACAATTTTCTTCAGCGAATGCTTCCGCCTCATTAGGATAAAGATCGTCGTCATTGTGGCCCAAATCTAATGTTGGTACTGCACCACTAGCTAAACGCTTCTCAGTATAAGCATACGGCTCAAAATGATCCGAACAGATGCGGCAGTGTATGCGTCCACCCTTTGGGCGTGTTTTGAGATTATGCAACCATTTGCGTAGCAAAGCAGTGCTATGTGGAAAGCGGAAAAGCTTAACGCCATCCGCGCGTGTTTTGCGACAACTTTCGATGACACAAACGCGTTGCGAATTGATTTTCGGTGCCAAAAGTCGCGCTGGATTCTGATATATTTTATAGCCTGGCGGCGTATTGAGATCCAGCGTAGGTACAGAGTGTTGTATTGGACATTTCTTGGTCAGCACTTCGGGTACAAAATGCGCCGAGCATACACGTCGCTGTGCGCTGCCCACAAGCGCAACTTGTAGATTATGCGCCCATTTGCTGAGCATGGCACGATTATTACTCGGAAAACGATACAATTGCACATTGTCTGTGGCGCGCATTTTGCGACAATGTGGCAAACAGCAGCGTGGCACCCAAGCGGCTTTTGTTCCATACGCAGCATCATCAGAGTGTCCCCATTTTTGTTTACGCTCTTTCTTTATATACATCGTATGATGTTCCGGATTTTCATAGAGATTTTCTATATTGTTGCCCAGATTTAGCGTTGGTATAGCCCAGGCATGCATACGTTTGCCAATACAATGCGATTCAAAGTGCAGATTACAAATACGTAAACTGTTGAGATCTTCGCAATCGATTTGTAGATTATGCGCCCATTTAGCTAAGACTTCAGCATCTTCCGGTGTGCGATAGAGTTTAACGTCATCAATTTGTGGGTTACGTTTACATGTTTCGACGCAACATTCACCCTCCTCATCGCCAGTATTTGGTGCACTTGGACGCGCATACAGCTCGGATATTTCCTCATCCGTGGGTAGCACATGTACCAGATCATTGTGACCCAATTTTAAAGTCGGCACAGACCATTTCTCTAAACGTTTATTACGCAAACAACGATCCTCAAAATGTACCTCACAGATGGCATCGTTAAACATTTTCGTACCGTCTGGCACTGGTTTGCGTAAATTATCGCACCATTTTTGTAATAAAATCGGATTCGAGGGAAAACGATGCAAGTTGGCATGATCACGTTCACGATTACGTTTACAAATTTGTACGCAGCATGTTTCACGTATATTAAGCTTTTTAATAACATCCGGATTTTTGTAAATGTTCTCATCGTCGTGTCCCAAACGTAGCGTTGGCACTGCAAACGGACGCATACAGCCACCAATGCAATATGGCTCAAAATGTAAACTACAAACGCGCAAGCCTTTGTGCATTTTATCTTCATCCATTTTAAGATTGTGACACCATTTTTGCAATTGTTCAGGACGTCGTGGTATTGTGTGCAGCGTTATATCTTCGTTATTATTACGTTTCGTATCGCATTCTGGAACACAACAAACATCCATGGATTCGGTGACATTTGGTGTATTACTAGCGGAATTTGTAATATTCGAATAGGGTGATGCTGCTTCCGGTGGCATAAAGAGTGTGCTATTCTTGTAGCTATCAGCTGAGTTAGACATTGACATGTTACTCGATTGACGATAATATTTCTGTGGCGGCGGCGGTGGTGGTGCGTACAATTCATTTTCGTAGATATTAAATGTATCGTTATGACCCAAATTTAAAGTGGGTACAGCGCCTAAAAGAAACAAGAAGAAAAAAATAAATTAGAATTTAATTTTAATATTTTTTTTAGACGCAAATTACCCGGTGAAAGTTTTCGTAGACCCAGCGCTTCCTTTATAAAATGTGCGCTGCATATTTTATGATTTTTACCACGATAAATTGACGGATCCAAACGTAGATTATAACACCAACGCTGCAGCAGTACTTCATCACGCGGAAAACGATATAGCGACATATTAAAATCAGACGAACGACTACGACGACAAAATGTCAGACAACAACGTTTTTCCTCCGTAAACAGATTCTGTGGATTGTCATGGATTTTACCGTACGGCGTACCCAGATTTAACGTTGGCACAGCCCATGGTTTCAGCCGAAATTTACCAATGCAACGATCTTCAAAATGACGTCCACAAAAGTGACGTGGTTCCTTCGTTTGTACTGGCAAACGAGCATTTTGGCACCATTTAATCAGACTTTTAATGTCTTTGGGAAAATTATAGAATTTTACATTACTCTCGCCGCGTGTACTCTTACAATTTGGCATGCTGCAACGTGCTATTTCACCCGTGGTAAATGTATTTGTTAGCTCACGATTCTGATAAAGATTTGCAACATCATCGTGTCCCAAATTAAATGTCGGCACAGCCCAATAACACAGCGAATAACGATTAATGCAACGTTTCGGAAAATGTAAACTACAAATGCGATAATCCACATAAGTGGATGCCGGTATGTGTAGCATTTTCAGATTACTTAGCCACTGATGCAAGTATTTTTCATCTTTGGGAAATGTAAAAAACTGCAGTGTAGAGCTTGTACTCTTACGTACGCCACAGCGTGGTACACAACACACTGCTTCTTCCGAATCATCCAATGTTGAGGCATTAGCTGCTTGTATTTGTTGTGCATTCAGTGTAGCAGCATCTGCGTAATCGTTCATATAACTAGATGAATTATGTGAACTTGAATAGGAATCATTTGTGGTGTTGTTATAATCATTAAAATTGTGCGACGACGTATTCATTTGACGTTGCTGCTGCTGATAGTCTGTGGAATTTGTTGCTGTTGTTGCATAGAAATCTGGTTCGACTTTAATCTCAGACTTTATATGCGGCATTTGGAAGAAATTGTTACTATTATAATGTTGTTGTTGTTGTTGTTGCGTCGTTGTTTGTGGCGTATATAAACCACCGTGACGCTGCTGCTGCTGCTGCTGCTGTTGTTGCTGTTGCATAAAGGAACTTGAAGTGACGGTTGCGTTAGACGCGGCAGTTGCTGTTGTCGCATGAAAGGGATTTGTTGTAGGCACTGTAAAAAAAAAAAAAAAAAAGAAGAAATATTAATAAAAATAACATCAATTGGAAGGGAATGTTTATTAGCTTAAGAGTGATTTTTGAGTCGCTGTGTCTTTAGTCACTGCGACTCGAAATTCGCAGTGACTGAAAACAGTGATAAAATTGCAGTTTGCGAAAAACAATCAGCGATTACTAAACAGGTTCACTTTTCGCGTATATGTAATATACATATAATCGACGCTAAGTCAAACATGTTCATTGAGGAACAAATCATTATATTCAGTCACTGTGAAAAAATCACCGAAATTCATTGTTTTGCCAACACCATTTCTTATATTCTGTTCTCAAATGGTAAAAGGATTTGTTAAGTTTGTGAAAATGAATGTAACATACAGAAGGAGGCTAGATATAGGCTCTATCTAGCCTCCTTATAAAGTGTATATGTATATATTCTTGAACAGCATTGAAAGGGGTGTCGAACTACCTATAGTATGTCTGTCTGTCCGTCCATCTTTCTTATTAAAACAATTTTCTCGGAGACTATAAGAGATAGAGCTTTCAAATTAGAAACTTACACTCTCCTAAGCCGTCAAGTGTGTATTTGCAAACTGTTTTTCTATAGCCCTATTTTAAGAGGTACCCCCATTACAAATCTGCCCCAAAATTTTGGAGTTTTTGCCATAAAAACGTCTTTGTTTCTTATTGTAGAAAGTCTAAATTTATTATAAATTATGCCTATGTTAGTCCCAATGAAATATTCCAATATGGGTAGGACCAAAAAAAATTTTAGGCATAGCACCACATAAAAATTTACCCCATATTTTAAGTTATTGTATGAAAATCCTATACAATTAAGGTATGGAATTAAGTTAGAACCTAACTTAAGGTATGTAAAATTTGGGGAAAAGGTATCTTGCAGTGTTGCATACACGACTTCAGCATTATTTCTTGTTTGCATTACTTTTTTCGAAAAACCCAAAAACGTTTTTGTACAAAAACTTCGAATACCGACTTACTTTCCATAATACCCATGCGACAATCTTGTAGTTTATAATTCGACTGTTTGCTGCCGTTGCATTTGTGACGTTTTTGCGGACATTGGATTTTGAAAATTTGCACGATGTGGTGGTACAATGCTACTATTACCGCTTGATGTTGCTGCTGCTGCTGCTGCTGCTCTACTTGGTATATAATATTTGCCACAAAAATATGGTGCATTTATGCGATGTTCATGTAGCTCATGTGGCGTTTGAAACCAAAGACGACATATTGGACAATCATAACGTAGCTGAAATTTATGCTGTGGCAAATGTGCATAAAGTAATGCACGCGTTGGAAATGTACAAGAGCACATCTGTAAAAAAATAGAAAAAAAAATATATAAATATTATATATAAAAAAAAATGTATTTCATTTACTTACATTACAAACAAACGTTTCATACTCATGATGCATATATTCATGTGCCTCACAATCGATTATTGTATCATAATATTTGCCACAATATTTATGACAAAAGAACTTATTCAAACGATGCAATTGTTTATGTTTGCCCAATTCTTCGAGCGACATAAAAGACATTGGACAAATGCTACATTTAAAATCATATTCGACAATGTCACATGTGCTGCACGATACATGACTGATATAGACTTGTTTTTTTAAAAAATACTTGCTTACAACGTTGACATATTGGCGGTAATGTATCTGTGCGTTCTGTTTGCACTTTACGGCGTGGAAAATTTAAAGACTGCAAAAAAAAAAAATTAAAAAAATCAATAATTAGTAACAGCGAATTTTAATTATTTTTTTTTTTATATAGTAACAGATTCTCAGATGCGCAATTGGAAAAATCAATAGATAGTTTACTACACAAATACTTCAGATACATTTTATGCTAATGATGATCTAAGCCAAAAAAAATTTGCAAAATACATTTACCTTTTGCTGAAAATCTGTTGTTGTATTTTCCTCTTTTATTTCAACTTTTGGATTAAGCATTTCGTTATTATTAACGGCATTAGTAGCAGCGCCGGAGTCACGTTGTTGTTGTTGCTGTTGCTGTTGATGATGTAGTTGTTCGTCTTTGTAGTTTTCCATAAAAGGTGCGTTATCATCAATAAAATTTGATTTAAAATTATGCTCATCTGGTGGTTCAGCTATAAAATTAATAAAATAATTATTAAAATAATTAAAAAAAAAAAAAAGTATCTAGATACAATATCTCAAAAACTAACAAACCAACCAACACAAATCAACAGGGAAAAATCACAATAACAAAAAATAAAATATATACCTTTTTATAATTCGTTTATTCGTTAGTTCGTTCATTCGTTCGGTTGTTTCAGCCTGTCTGCCTGCCTATAAGAAAGTCAAACGGCTTCTGCCTGAGAAAAACGATGTATAGATTTCTGCTACGAAAATCAAATGCCGCATTTTACCATCGAGTATAGAAGAAGTAACGCAAACAATTCGAGTCGAGTCGAGTCGTTTCGAATGCAGTAGAGTAGAGTAATATTTTTTTATACAGTAGTTCGGTTTGTTCGGCACTGCGATATAGATGGCACCATTACATAAGGTTGTTATGGAAGGTTTTTCAGCGGCGTATAGAGACAGAAAACCAAAAACAACTACAACAATACACATTCACACACACACACACACACACATATACATAAATCCAGAATTGAGCACAAATTTTATATATGTATACATACACAAATACACACAGACACATACACACAAATACTATCCATAGTGAACTCTATAAAGAGCTACAGATGATTGTCGAATAAGATAAAAGAGCTTGTGATTTATAATAGAATAAATGTAAAATATATATGTATATATAGTATAGATAGTTTGGGGTAAGTATAATGTTAAAGCAATAGCTTGGGATTATTTTATTTAACAAGTTTTTTCATCAACGTTTTTGCTTGCATAAAAGTTGAAAACTCAGTTTTTTTTTTTTTTGGTAGCGATTTTTACGTTGCTGCAACTTTATAGATACATACAAATGAATGGTGTATAGACAGACATATATATGTATATTTAAACAAAGTAATCTGTTTGTTGGAATTACCATAAGTTTTTTTTCGGACATTATGCTTTTTCTTGTTGTTGTAAAATATTGATTTTGTATTAAAAAATTTTTTTTTTTTTGCAAATATTTAATTAAAAACTATAACATATGTATTCAGTTTGAGTGCAATTTTCGCACAGCCATTTCTGATTGTCCTGAAAATTTGCTTTAATGGTTTTTTATAATAGAACAGGTTTTTTTTTTTTTTTGTTCTGTGCTATACTGTACTTTCGTCTCGAACAAAGATATTACTAAAATTTATACATATAAAGCATATTTCTAGAGTACATACATATAGCATACATACATACCATATATTTTTTTCTTATCTCATTAAAATTTCATCCCCAAATTCTGTACTTCGTTTGTTTATTGCTCTTTTTATTTATTTTTTTTTTCTAGAATTTCTGGAATGTTATCGTTAAAATTGTATTGATTCCGAGAAACGTTATCTATATTTTTTTTTCTTAGTGTGCTTATATACAAGTTGGATATTTATTTTAAAAATGATAATATTTTGTCGAAATTCTGTTGGAACCAAAAGTTTGCTTTATTCAACTTGGGTGTTTTATGAAAAGTTTTGGCGTAGCTTGCTTTGTTTAAAAAATGTTTAATTATAAAAGAATATGTTTTTCCTTAAAAAAAAAAATAATATATATAGACATAAGTAGGCGTGGAAAATTCTACATAAATCTTGGAGCCCATTTGATCCGTAAAGGTTTTAGATTCAGACACCGACTTGTACGGAATATGTCTATAACTTTTATTTTTATGAAATCAATTGAGACTAATTAAATCAAATATTTTGATTAGGATCAACAATAGTAAATCAAATAGATTTCAGTATAACGTGCGACTGAACTTAGAAGCAACTGGATTTTGCTGAAAGATAGCTTCTTAATTAATCAACAAGGCCTCGATCTTAGGTTCGAACCAATAGTTTTTGTTTAAATAATAACTTTTTCAGTAATGGAATATTTTTGATAACAATTTACGCAATTTTTGGAAGCAAAAAGATTACTTTTTGATACAGCATTCATTTATTTTCATAGCGAAATTTTTTTTTTTCAAAATATCTTCTTAAAAATTGCCTAGTAAGCTAAGCATAAATTTATGGAAATGAAAACGAACTGATTTAGATTTCGGCATAACGCATGCGCAGTTATGTTAGTTTTATCTTGCTCTGATAATGATCTTGGAATGAGGACACAACCTATAAATCGTTAAATTCAGACTTCCTTGGTAGTATTAGCGGTGCAACCATTTGAGTCGAAATGAAATTGATTCAAAAACGATTCGAACTCAATCGAAATGAAGAACACCTACTTTCGAAAATGACTCCTTTCACTTTTCGATTTACGTCAAATAAGGTAAAAACACTTCTAACGACAACCCATGATCAGAAAATGACCCATGGCGGAGGTGGGACCACTGTAGTATATAGCCCCAAACAAATCCTCCCGTAATTTTTGAGTTTTTATATGAAAAATTTATTTATGAATCAATTTGTGTCAAATATGGTCAAAATACTTCTTGGGCAACCTTGGATAAGTGATAGATTTAGGATATAGCCCCCCTACATTTAGGAAAAATTAATCTAATCATCGTGTGACGAGTATTGAAGCTTCGGTTCTATCAAAGTTAACGTTTTTCCTGGTTTTCTGTAAAATTTTGGTGCTGAGCTAAATCTTATTAGAAAAAATCAGAAGACAATTGGAATTTCTATGTCCTGTACAGGTTGGGTAAAATGTTGTTGTTAGGTAAAAATTCTATGACAACTTTTTGGTCTATGAGAACGAGCTGTATATGTAAGATTTTCAATATAAATCCTTCTGGAAAAACCACACCCTATCCGAATTGATTCCACGAATGTTTTTTTTTTTGTATCACTTAACTTACATTTAATTATGAGTTCATTAAAATCAGTATTCCTTGTTTGATGTGGTTGTTGTTGCTGTGGAAGTGCTGGTGTTGTCAGTATTGAAGGTACACTGTGAGCTGTATACTGATTTCCGATTGCTGGTGACTGCTGCTGCAGGGAGTTATAATTTTTCCGTTCAACTGTATCTAACAGCGGTGGCTCAGGCGCTGAAATGTTTCGCGGCATTACTGGCGGTATTGTTAACGATGGACTTTGTTGATGATAATGTGATGAATGCGCCGACATTTGATGTGGTAGTGGCGGCAGCGTTGCTGTTGGCATATGAAGATGATGTTGTTGCGGAAGCGGCTGTTGTTGATATGACATCAGCTGATTGTGTACACTTGTCACAGAATTGGGGATGTTAACGCCAACGCCGCGCATTTCAAGGTCATACATACTACTGGCTCCACCAAGAATGCCAGCAGCAGCAGCAGCGCTACCCCCAAGAGCACAACTATTTGTATTTACTAACGGTGCTCTCACAACATTATTACCCGTTATATTGTTGCCGTAAAAGCTGCCGCCGCCATACATGTGATGCATATGTTGATTGTTGTTACTGCTGCTGCTGCTGTTGTGGTCAATATTTGCTGTTGACACATTCGATGCGTTGACAGCGGCTGCGACAGCATTAGAGGAGGAAGAAGAGGAAGCAACATGTGTCGCAGCATTGTAGTTGTTATACCACTTGTTTTGATTTTGTTGTAGTTGTTGTTGTGACATTATATACAACAACAACAACAAGAAAATTTGTAAACAATCACCGGCAGCGTGCTAAAACGCCTCGTTTTGCCC
The DNA here is from genome assembly GCA_018903435.1 of Leucophenga varia. Classification (NCBI taxonomy): domain Eukaryota; kingdom Metazoa; phylum Arthropoda; class Insecta; order Diptera; family Drosophilidae; genus Leucophenga; species Leucophenga varia. The sequence continues at coordinate 80,468 of JAEIFJ010001527.1, forward strand.
GCTCTCCCGCTCTCGTTTGTATATATAAATATTTTTTTTGTTATTTCTTCTTTTCGTTTTCTCAAATATAAATACACATGTATACACAAACACACACACAAACATATACTCCCTCAGCACTTTCGGATGGGGGGCTGTTCTATATACCAGTTTTACTTTTTTTTTTATATATATATATAGACAGACATAAAGACTACGGGAAAAAAATTGCACATCTCATATTCTCAAAACACACAAAGTAATTAAATGCTTTGTATTTGTTTACACTTGCATTTTATTTTGTTGTTATTGTTCTCTGTTTTGGTTTATTATTCGCCATTTTTGCACAAACAACAACAACAATTTATTTATATTATTTCGCTCGTCTCGTCCGAAAACAAATATTTTGCGCAATTTTGCTATAACTACCCACACAGTCACACACATACAACAGTTAATCGAAAAACGATTACCTACATCGGTCCTAAATCAGTGCAATCGTCGATTGGTATAGTTGTCTATTTCGTTGCCTATAAGTGCGAGCAGTGTTGAGATAGAAACCGAACTAAAAAACCGTTAAGGACAATAAGAATTTGGTTAAACATGGAAAAACTGCGCCGAAGTTAAAGAAATAACTTTACACAATATTTGATAACATTTTTCGAGCCAATATTGAGCATTAATAATAAAATGGAGGAAAATCTATTTGTATATTTGTCAGCTAGTGAAGATTTTTGGAAGCGAAAGAACATATTTTAGTCAAGGTTATCATCGTCGAGTCAGAAGTAAGCAGAAAATCGAAAGACCTCCGACTGCTTTCCACTTTATCTCTCTATCAAATATAACAAATAAAAACTCAGTAGCTCCGTCCGTTCCGTCAGTGTATTGTGGTACCAATAAGACCTGTAAGACTTGTGAAGAATCCGAGTTGAGCCAATTACAAATTACGAATATTAAAAAAGTTTTCAGGTAGGAATAGCGAATTGAACTTATCATATATTCCCCGAGATCTATGCGTTTATTGAGCCCACAACCGGTAACTTTTCAAAAAATTTGTACTTACCAATATATTTTTGGGAAAAAATTGACTCATTACTTTTGGCTAGAAACAAAGCAAAATCTGTGTCCTTAGTTAGGATTCTTTTATTTTTAATTTTCTACTTTAAATGATCTTTAGGGTTTTTTTATATCGTACAAACACGCTTTAGTTATGATTTCGACTGGATATATGTATATCATCGAGACAAGTTTTTATCAACTGAATTTTTGACATCTATAGCTAAGGGGCTTAAGTACGAAAGGCAAATCTTTATTCTTATTGGAATACTCTGATAATGATTCAACCGAATATATAAGGTGTCTTTAGTGAACTCTGGAAAATTCACATACAATGTGCTATGTTGTTAAGATGGTTAACTATCTTGAAATCAGAATATCACTATTGAAAATAGTATCTAAAACTGAGAGAGGGATGAGTAAGCATATCATGGTGAGATTATACAATATAATTTTACAGCATGAAATGTACCGCAACACCCTGTACAATTTGGTATAGTTTTCTATTGCTTTCTCTTTCGCACTCACATGCGACGACTGGGTGGCCGGCTGGTTGCCTCTAATTTATGGTATTTTTTAGTATATACTGGTAGTCACCCTGTAACCCACCCTGTTAACACTGCCTTTTCTATTTTTAAGACTCGGTAACACTGTAACTTTCAGTCGCCGCAGCACGAAAGCAGTTATGACGCGCCCTTCACCATAACAACAACAACTACAACGGCGAGAGTAGTAGTGTGTAAGTTAGTTGACTGCTGCAGTCAAAAACGTAAAGCAAAGCAAAAATTGAATAGAAGCGGCGATAATTAAATAAAAAAGAATACGAAGAAAAAAATCATGCTATGTAAATGAATTTAATTAATAGCAACGAATGTGCAAATTGAAAGCATAACGATTTCATTTAACTTAATTTCATTTAACAAATTTTGTGCAGAGTAAAAGCAAAAAAAAAAAAAAAGGAAATAAAAAGTGTTGAAAAAATAGAATAAGAAAAGAAAAAGGAAAATAAAGAAAAAGTGCAGTGAATATCGTGATTGCTGCTTACTGCTTGCGGCCAACTCAATATTGGAATTATTTATTTTTAAAAGTGTTATCTACTTTTTTTGTATCTCTTTTATTTTATTTTTTGTTGCTTGTTTCTTTAATACTGCAACACGCTTTGTCAACAAAAAAAAAAATTTAGTTTATTAAATTAATTACTGTGTATTGTCTTTTTATTTTTTGCTTAAATGTAGCCGCATAAAAAATTCTTGTTAAACAGAAAAAAAAAGAAAATAACAAGAACAAAAAAAAAGTGTCATAATTAATTATTTCTATTTCATTTTATATTTGTTCTTTTGTCTCTTTCTAACGTATTTGTCACATTTTGTTATCTGCAGAGCAGTTTGCGGCAAAATAGAAATTAAAGCGATAAAAAAAATAAATAAAAAAAGCAAAATCAAAAACAAAACGCAACGACAAAAAAGCAAGAACAACAACAACAACAACAGCAGAAGATAGCAGCTGCAGCAAAGACAATTTTTTACTTGGAATTCGTTTACTCAGATTCGAATTTTCTGAGATTTGATTTTTTTATTTAAAGGTAAGTCTACGTTTTTTTTTTTTTTAATTAACACCTGCCAAACGTGTTAAAACATTGTTTAGCTATTTTGTATAATTTATTCGCAATATTGCAGTTTTCTATTTAAATACAAATACATTATAATTCTGTCTGAATATATTTTTTTTTTTCATGATAAAATTTGCTTATCGTCAACGGTTTTGTTTTTTTTTTCTATTGTTTTTTTTTTTGCTATTACTGGTTCTGGCTTTGAGTCAAGTGCCTGATAAAGTTTTTGCTTTAAATCTGTTGACGTAGTATTAATAAATATAAATACAATTATCGGCATAACATTTTTTATGGGTCCCAGTTTTCGTTTTTAGATAAAAAATAATATAGAAAGGTCGCTATAGTTTTAATACCATTTTCCGCTATCTGAGCCCTCTACTCCTGCTTAATAAAGAGTTATCAAAGCCAATCAATGCGTTTAAGGGATGAGCGTAGTATTGTTGCGACCTAGGCATAAGCTAGACAGTGCTTGTAGCGAGGATAACTTAGTTTTTCGAACTAAACAATCTGGAGACATCCAGAGAAAATGCTTTTTGCTCTGTTGTGTCGCTACGATGAAATATCTTTGATGTCACTTGGTCACTTTTGCTGGGTGGTGCAATTTGTGCATTTGCTTAGGTCAAATGGCTACAACTTTCCCACTTCTAGTCAGAATATTTCAAAAGATTGCATACATATTTATAAAGGAAACTACTTCTTGGACAGTCTGTCGAAAATTGAATAGCCAAATTTAGGAACATAGTAAGATACGTGATAGACTCAAAATGGTGCAAAGTGAGTGAACGTGGTTGGAAGATCTCATCTCTTTTTGGGTTCCTGAAGCATAACAAATAACCGCATTTGACCGTGAAAAGACTATTCCTTAAAATGGCGCTAGAAAAATAGCTTATTTGCTTGGCTGCCCTACAAGAATCAATGAAAATACAGAAGAATATTTGCAACAAAACTCTAAAATTTCGTTGTCAACCCTGAATATGATCATTTTAAAATAGTCTAAAATTGTACTTCAAAAGACTTGGGCTTTTCGCTCAGATTTGGCGTAAAGTGCTGGCAACTCTGATAATCAACAATTTGACAGCTGAAAAGTTTAGGTCAAGTAGAAATAAAGCGTTACACGATAGAACACGCTTATAATTTTGTTAGGGTTGCCAGCACTTTATTGCAAATCTTGCGTTAATTCTGGGACACCCTTTACATCTTAAATTTGAGAAACTTTCTAAAGAAATGCTACATTGCTTACTATTTTAGACAAATCTCGAAAAAAAAACAAAGAAAAATCTAAAAACATTTTTTTTGTAAAAATTAAAAATTTTTTTAATTTTTATATAACAATTTTTGTCATTTCGAGAATGGGAAATCCGGGTCAATAAATAACTATGTATACATTATATAGGAAGCCAATAATGCTATATGTTTTTAATGATTCAGCAATTTATTATAAAATTTTTATTTCTTAAGTTGATTGTGAGAATAATAAAGAATAAAATATGTGCTACAAAAATTTTGCAATGTTTTGAATTGTCATTTTTTTTTTTTTTCAAGACCTATTTTCACTTTTATTGATTTCTTTATAGTAAAATTTATTCACTTTTTTTTTTTCAATATTAAATCCAAAAGAAAGTTAGTTTTGTTTTTAGCTTTCCATATTGTTCAATCGCGCATATTTAATTAGTAAGGCACATACATTTCCATGTTATTTTTTTTTTTTTGGGCAAAACTTGATAGTAATACTTGTAGTAAAAGTAACGAAGAACTCTAAAATAAATTTAAAAAACTATTACACCAAACATAAAAGTAAAGGCAATATTCGGTAATTTTCAAAAAAACACTTTCACATTCTTCTTTACTTTTTACTGAAAACATAAAAAATAATTTAAACCAAAACAACAAACTTTTACCGCCTTAAATGAAGATTAGGTAAAAAGTATCTAAAAAAAATTAAAAATAATAAATCAAAGTTAAAGGTAAAAGAAGGAGATGGCTGAATGACTCATATAGCTGAAAAGGTAAAAATCATAAAAATATAAAAAAAGTATACATTAGGTTGGATAATTAGAAGATAAGTTAGATACACATTAGTTGAGAACGTTCGATAAGTAGCAATAAGTGATGATAAAGTAAATAAAATACATGGGAAGAGTATACAAAATAAAAGAAAAAAATTTGAGCAAATGTGTCTCTTTGTCTCTCTCGTGGTTTCTATTTTCTATTAGAATTAGAACTTAGTCTAGCTATTTTCTACTTGAAATAGTTATATTTTATATTTTCTATTTCAAAAAGTGAAACCTAATTTGTTTTTTTTTAGACATTCCAGATACTAAATAAATAAATCCCTAATTATTTAAATAATTTGCACATCAGTAGGTAAACAAAAAAATATATACATATATGTACATATATATAAAATCGTATAAAACAACAATAGAAAGATAAAATTAGTCCCGGCATTTTGAATATCAGGTAAGCATACAAAATGAATTTATAATGCCAAATAAAAAAAAACCGGTTGAAATCATTTTTTTTTTTTTTAATAGTAGCTACCAATTCTATAACTTGGCTATATACATTCACATCGACACACATATATGATGTATGTATATAGTCAAAAGTAAAGAGTTAAAGAAATAATAAAGAAAAAAAATTGGTGAATGGAACGAAAAGCCAGTAAATCACGGTTAATCATCGATCGGTGAGGTAGAACTATGAGAATGAAAGAAGCACAACTAATGAGACAAATTGCTTAAAAGTTACGTAGCTCATTTTGCGCTAAGAATGTTTTTTTGTATTCTGCAAACATTTAACGCATTTATCAACAGATTTTTTTTTACTTTTTCAAGAATTGATTTAAAAGTAAACCAAAAAGGTTTTTTTTAATTTCGATGATTTTTAATGATTAAATCTACAATTAAGGGAGTAAACTGAATCAAGATCTGTTTGTGTTATACGCTTTGTTCCCGTAATCATTTAATTTTGAGATTTGTGATTTAAGTAAATTCGTACGATTTCAAATCGTTCATTTGCAAAAGTTATAATTCATTCTCAAACTTTTTCCTTGCCCTTCATATGGGAAAAAAGCTATCGATAACAAACCTTTAAAGTCTGACCAAATCGATTATTACAATTGAATTCGAAATTTGGAACACCACTGATTAAACTGATTTTCAATTTATTTTTTCTTAATAACTACTTTACAAATTACCCTCGTGTATGTATGTAAAGCTTTGTTTATTTAAACAGTTGGCTTATTTTTTTGTGTAGCATATTTTCTGATTCAACTTCTCGTTTTATACTTCAATATTAATTTTCTGCAAACTAAGCAAAAAAAATAATAATAAAATAAAAATAAAAACGTAGTCTAGAAAAAGCAAAGTTCATTGAAATTTGAAGCTTTTTTTGTTATGGTTTTTGTTGTTGTTTTTTTATTTTGACTGCATTTTGCTTTTGCTCTTAAAAGTTAATGTTCTCAAAGTGTTTTTGTTGTTGTTGTTCTTGCTTTATTGTTTTACATCTTCGTACATCATTGATGTCGTTTATGCATAAACGATACATGACGATGTGTGTGTTCTTTCTCACTAATGCTTTGGCTGCACTTGATACTTTTTTTTTTTATGTTTTGACTCCTTCGCTGTGCACTCTTCGACGTGACTGCTTGCATATTATATGTGCCTTGTGTGTTAGAATGAGATGCAAATATAAATGAACAAGTTGGCATCCGATTTCACTTGAATCAAAAAGCAAAATACAAAAGAAATTGCAGCAAGTAAAAATAGTGACAAAAAAAATGTCATGCGATTTCGATTGTTTATTATTTGTTTACAGAACTTAACAATAAAATCGACAACACTATTATTGCTTGCGATTTTCTTTTGTTTATAATTTTAGCGTTTTTTTTTTTTTTTTTGGGGACAACAACAATAAACAATGGCGTCTAAAGATGATATTTTTTAAATAAAAATATTCATTATAGAAAATGGAAATATTGAATTTTAATGGAAGCGAAACTTTAAGTTCAAAATTAAACAAAAAACATAAATTTTCTTTGAATCAGAAATCCTGAGAGCACTTGACTTGACTTATCTGAAATTAAAAAAAAAAAAAGAAATTTGTCAAAAATCAATTTTGGGTCCAAGGTTCAAGTTTCGGAAATCTCTTAAAAATGCGTATAGTTTCAAGTCTATACGTCTATTCATTCCGGAGATATGACTTTTCCTATTAGTTAACTCTGGGATATGAACTTAGCCTGGATACCAGAACAGTAGAATATCAGTTAGATTAGGAAGAAAGGCTACATCTGTCACAGAGCAGCAAAGATTCCGTGGATAACAAATTTGGCAAGTAACATCTGGAAGTTAGTATGAAAAAAATCATAAAAAGAATGAAACTTCAGCAGAACGGATATGACTTTTCCGTACCAGTACACAGCAGTTTTTACAAAATAACTTCCTCATTGGAATAGTTGTAGTTCGTAAACTAGCATTCCATGATTTCTGTAGAAGTAATGAAAGAATTAAACCTGGGAACATCTCGGTTTATGTATGGGAAAATTCATAGCCTAGATCATAAATGGCCCTCTAATCCCATTCCTTTTTATAATTTTTTTTCAAAATATTCTTTCAACCAAGAAGTAGGATTGAACAAAACCTTCAGCATGAACTTTTCGAAACATAAATCATTGAACTCGTTTTAAATAATTGTTTCTGAAATGAACTTTATATAAACTTTTTTACATACACATACACATACATTGATCAAATAAAACCGACAAATTATATAATATACATATACTATATAAGAAATAACAATCTGCGGCCGTGTTTATTTCTCGTAAAATGTTAACAAAAAGTCAAAAAAAACTACTTGTTGAGTTGCAATTTTATTAGTCATTTTTATGGCCAAACAACTTAAAATATAAAATGCATTATTAAAGTAGACACTTTAAGAAGACTTAGTGAAGGGGGGAGTGGTGGGGGATATGTATTGTTGAGTAAAATGAAAGATTATGGCATTGTTTAAACTTGTTTATTTATATATATTTTTTTTTATTTGTAAACTTTGGCCTCTATAATTAATTTGTAGAATTTTTTTCGTGGAACTGACAAATGAACCGCAACATTGACAAAAAGCATGTCTTATATTTTAGATTTATGTGTAGAGATATAATTATTTTTATTATAAAGAAAACGGTCAAGAAATAAAAATCTGAAAAAGAAAAAAAGAAGGAATAACATGATTTAACTTCTGTGGAAACAAAGTTTAGTACACGTCGTAACATATTTGGACTAAAATTTTTTTAAAAAAAAAATGGGTGTTTAGTTAAAGGTTATATGCTCCATGATTTATGTTTTAGTGGTCCCAACTGAACCATGGGCAAACTTCTTCCAAAGTTAAAGTTTTTCCTTGTTATTCTTTGTTTATTTATTTTTGTCTTTGTCGTTTCTTTATGATCCCAACAGAACCATGGGCAAAATTCTACCGAAGTTAACTTTTTTCCATGTTATTTTTTGTTTATTTATTTTTGTCTCTGACGTTTCTTTTGAATTAGTTCATTGTTATCATTTCGATATGTCAAAATATTTAACAATCTTAACCTGCATTCATGCTATAAAATGTATCTCCAACATGCTTATCAAAATTTTATACATAATATAGCTTCGCTACATGCTCAGCTGATAACATACGTTTTTTTTTTGTTTTTATTTATAAAAATATTCAATGAAAAATATTTATAAATTACCTAAAACAACAAATGTTTGCTTTTTTTTTTTGTTTTGTATTCTTGATCAGCTCGAGGAGACGACTCGCTTTCTCCATAAAAATAATTGAAAGCTTATGACCTCCAGACTTTTAATGTTTAATAAAAAACCTTGTTTTGTCACCTTTTCATCAATGATGAGTATATTTGGAATAAAATAAATTAATTATATATACTCAAGTGACAATGATTAAATTATCTGCACAGAAAAAAAATCTTGAATGGTTGTTTTTTTTATTCAATTAAAGATTTTTAATTATTATTAACTTTTTCAATGACGTCATCGCACTTTTATATAAAAGAAAAAAATCTCAATTTTACAATAATAAAAAGTTTGCTATTCGTTTGAGATATTGTATCTTTTTTTTTTTTTTTTTCCACCCCTCATAACAAACGGTTTTGTATTTATACAATTATTTATTTATATATTTAATGCATTGCGTGATGCACTTTAGAAAATTATTACAACTGTTTTTTAGTTTTTTTTTTCTCTTTGTTTATTACATGCAATACGATATATTTGCTATGCAATTTCATTGTACTAGAGCCGGACTTTAACTTAAGCGCCTCGATTTGATGTAGTTTTTTTTGTAGCTAATTTTAATACGCCCCTGTTTAGTGCTGACGCCATTGTATCTTTTACTTTGTTTTACTTTGAAGTCATCGTGACTACTTCTACTGACCACTGTCTGAGATAGAGCCAAGAATAACAAAAAAAAAAAAAATATATATATATGCAAATAACAGTTGACAGCTGTTGTTGCAAAAAATAATAAAAAGAGAAATTGATTACGAGCTCCACATAAAAGTGTGAAAGAAAGAACAAGCGAGACAAAGAGCAAATATTTATTTTTTGTAGTTTTTTTTTTATATATTAAATGGGTCACTTTAAAAAATAAGCTTTTTAAATTTTAACGTGCGTAATTTTGCAAATTTTGTTTGCGAAAATCTTGCGAATCGAGTGTCCCTTGTCAATTTTTATATAAATTTAATGTTAAATTCGGTCAATAAAGCTTGGAGTCCTACATAATAGATAAATTTGAAATAGTTTAAATTTGACTTACTGCAAAAAGTCTCCAAACCAATACCAAGAAATCTTTATAAGTGACCAAATCGGCACTAAGCGTTGTCGGCTCTTGCATCAATTTTATTATACCACTTGGGATACCGATCCTGCGGATTTCATCTGCCGCGCCCCTCGATTTGATTCACGTTTTGCTTCCAGACTTTCTTTATAAATAACTTCGGTCCTTTTGACAGACTATGAGGATATAGCATAAATCTTGAACAGCTCATAGTTGTCATACGGATGTCATTTTCCCCTCTAACGGACAAAGATTCTCCGAAGTATCTTTCTCTCAAATACGCCCAATGCAAACTTATCCGATTCTGTATGACCCAAGCTTCGAGACCATTACATCAGGACCGGCATTATCAGGTCTTGAAGAGTTTAATCTTTCCTAGGCATACAAAATTGCCTTTATTTTCTTTCGATATGAGTCCTGAATCTCCGATGTGTTTTTGGGCGCGGAACTCGATTCTGGGACCCAAAAGTGCCCATCACGTCATAATTTTAAGAAAAGAGGGTCAAAACACTCAAAAAGAATTTGTTCTTAAAATTTTTTAAAAAAAAAAAACAGACTTGATGAGCACTTTTGAGCCCCAGAATCGAGATCAACGCACAAAAATACATCATAAACCAGTCTCATATCGAATATAAACATATATGAATTTTTCAGGCATATGCTTGCAGTTCAAACGAAAACTCGGGACCATAAAGGATAACCTCCATTTTATTCAACATTGTTCACATTATTTTAACTTTTCGATATGGTTATTGTAGTGTAAGATTCAGATTAATTGAAGTTGAAGTCTCTAGTACGTCTGGGTTTCGCGAAAAATAGGGGTAAAAACACAGAAAAATAAGAATTTTTGGGTTTTTAAACCCAATTTTTCTAGAAAACCAGACATGATGGACAAGATGATTCGTGTTCAGAGCACAAAATACATCGGAAACCAGTCACTTATATCGAAAATAAAAAAAAAAACATGATGGTCTGTGTTATTAATCTCAACGCTTTTTTACGTTTGTGGCTTCATCTCAAGAAGAAACTGCGATGATAATATTCAATCGGATCGGAAAAGTAAAATTAAATAATTTTCTGTTGTATGCTTCATTTTAGCTTTATGATTCAGAGTCGTGACATAAATTACTATTTTATAATTTTATTATTAAAGTACGTCATATCAACTGTATTACTTTAGACTTGTGGCAAACACGAATATAGAAACTTCCAACTAGGTCACTTTTACTCTTAAAGGAAATGTGTGAAAGTCATTCAATCATTTTTAGACCAGACATAAATTACTATTTTTAAATTTTATTATTAAAGTACTTCTTATCAACTGTACATTATTACTTTTGACTTGTGGCAAACACATATAGCAGCCTCCAAATAGGTAATTTTTTCTCTTAAAGGAAGTGTGTAAAAGTCATCCAATCATTTTAAGATCAGACAGCATAATTGCTCCCGTCCAATGAGTTTATTTGTGCATTATTTTCGAAATTATCGGAGACACTTTTTTTTGCATTACTTCCAAAAAATGGGGCATGGGGCATGAGCTGGAAAGACGCTATTAAAAATAACGGGATGTTCGGTCCAAAAAATTTTATATCGTAATGGATGGAATCGGGATCAAATATTTAGTCTTGTGCCCTTCTTTATTTCAATATTTTGTGAAACAGTATCTCATATCTAATCACCCATTTGGATGCAGGCGTTGCAACAGTACTTTACTGCGGAATCGTCGTTTAATTGATCAAATCTGATTTAACTCAGCTTGGCCAATTATAGCTGTAATATTTTTAATTATACTAGTGCGTCCAAAAAAAGCAGCATATATAATTAGTTTAAATAAAAATTATTTTGATTAGTTTACCTAGCAATATCGTGGTCCAATTAAAAAAATAAATTCGGTTATGCTGCAGATAATTCTTAAATTTATAATTCATTGCACTCAATTAGTGTAAAATAATTAAAAATTGTATTTTTGTATATTTTTTTTGTTATGTCTTTGTGGTCTACACGAAATTAAATTTAATTGTATATTATTCTATTATCTACGCCTGTCAATGAACTTTTACTTTTTTTTTCCTATTTCTTTAAATTTTACGTTTTTTTTTTTTTTGTTGGCTTTGGACGTTGTGCATCAACAAACTTTCACTTAATCTCATTTAGCGCAGCAAATAGCCAAGAAAATAATAAAAATAAAACAAAAAAAAAAAATAAACAAAAAACGCAATTTATAAACAAAAAACAAAAAATAAATAACGCCAACAAGATACAAAATTTCATTTCGTGCCAAATCAACAGCAGCCAATAATTTGCTTAATAATCCACTTAAGCGTTCATAAGGTTTTTTTTTTTTTTTTGCATCAAAATAAAAATCAAAATCAATGGAAAAACACTCAATTAAATTTATGTGCTATAAAAAGAAGAATTATTTTTCTGTAAATAAACGCCAGAGACGACGTCATTGAGAAAATAAACACATACAGAAAAAATTTTGGCAAACTTAATTAAAATCAAACACAGACAGTAAGACAGACGGACATATATACATACACGCGTACACCCACGTGCTACCGGCTAACGAACCTCGATTAGTTGTATCGGTATGGCGGGTCTTATATATCGTCTCTGTAGCATCATTTTGTGGCCAAAGTGTTTGGGCGTTTGGCCAAAAGCGGCGCACGTCGTTATCGTTGCCACGACAAACGCAGATGATTCACAACTAAAAACGTGTAAGATAAAAAAAAAATTTCGCCAACAAGTAGAAAGAAAAAAAAATAATAAACGATCGACAGATACGACTGCAGCCTTATCTTATATTGACAACCAGTTTTTCTTAAGTATTTTTTCATTTTTTTTTCCTCAACACGTCTGACACGCTGTCTACTCACACGCCCACGTGTCAACCTTCTCTCTGTATAAATAGACAAGCAGTCAGACAGACAGACAGGCAGACGTATAGGCAAAGTGTTGTGTTTAAGTGTAAAAAAAGTCATTACAATGATTTTCTCTAGCTAATTTTTTATGATAAATGGAACAAATAAGTCAACACTTATTTAAATCTGTGTAGTTACAGTGCTACGAATGGTGGGAAAAGATACACAATGCACTGGATTAGATACATAAATGATTAATAAGATTTTACCATATAAAGTAATAACAAACAAGAAGTGTAAATTTGATAAAACCGAAGCTTAAATACCCGACATAAAACATTTGACGTTGATAATGCTTCGCAAGAGTGATGAGTGTGGTTTTTGGGCCCCTATCTCTAAAAATAAAGCCATATGATTATTCTAGCGTTTCGAGCTCATTGATTGGGTGTCTTTATTGTTGGATTTCGATTCCCATTTTCAAGGAAATATTATTTTTATTGGTTAGTCAGTTTTCTATCACTGTAGCTGTGCCAAAAGGTCAGCTCCCAGTGTCTTTCTTTCTGTAGGAAATAAAGGAATGACATGTGGGATCATTTTTCGAAGACACGTTTCTTGCTTGGTCCCTTGTCGTACCTGAGGTATTATTTGACAACTAAAGTAATCTTCAGAAACCAAGAATTTTGTGACATGGATGCCGATAAATTGAACATTGAATTCCAACATGGAACGCTTATTTCGTGCTCAAAAAAATTAGGTTGGTACTTTTCGCCGATTGACCCAACGAGGGATCACGCATAGACCAGCATGGTACTTAGTGGTACCGATGGTGGAAGTTAGTCAGGGATTACTGAAGTCTTTTAGTATTCCTGCATATTTGGCAAATGTCAGAAGTTGTTCTTGATGCGATGCGAGCAGTGGTGTGCCAAGATATTTTGATTTTATCTTAGTAAAAGCTGATCAGTTGCAGATGAGCTGTTCCAGAGTTTTCACGATACCCTGTGCCTCACATTTCCTAAAGGTTATACCTAGCTTTTTCGCATGGTAAATCGCTAGGCCTGATGACCTGCCAAAATGCGTACTGTAAGTCTGCAATATATCGTTTGGATTTGCAGCTATTAGTGCGCTAGTTCTTTTCATTAAAAGGTAGCCCGATACATGCTTTTGCTAGGTTGTCCGCCATCTTGTGTGTATTTTTTAAGAGTATTTTGATCAAAATAGTTTTTACCGTTTTGGTTTTTTTCTCTTTCTTCGGTTTCTGAAACCCTAATGGGTCATGGGGCGTTAATAGCTGCACTCCACCTCGTCCTGTTCTCTGCAAGGGCTGCAAGTAGACTCCACCCTGATATGTGAAGTCCTTCTCGTCGCTGCCTTGACACTGTTCTTCTCCATGTTTCTTGGGGACGTCGTCTTCTACGACCGCTACCATCAAAAGGATTCCATTGCATGGCTTTTCGTGTGATGTTGCCCACGGGCTTACGAAGTGTATGCCCAATCCATCTCCACTTCTGATGGATGATCCTTCTGCTGAGCGGCTCGATGGTTCAGGCTCGGCCTTTGAATTGTTTGTTTGTGATGGTTGTGGTTACCTTCCAAGTACAATTCTTTCAAATATAATTCTAAGCTTTTCAGCTCTAACTTTTAAATAAATCAATAATGATAAATACCAACTGACGCACATCGTAATCTTCTCTTAAATATTTGTGTTTGTTTGCTCCTGTTACTACATTCTTCTTCTGAAGCAACAACATTCCAGAATGTTGACAACCTACATAGACATTTAAAATGCCAGGCATGTAACCAATGAAAATACAATAAAAAAATTGTTTCTACTGATGGCTTTATGACAGGCAAACAAACAAACAAACAAATAATGAAATGTTTGTATGTAATATGTTGTTTTGGTCTGGTCTCTGGTGTGTTATGTATGCATACATGCATGCCATCACGATAAAAATATACAAAATGTATACAAGCTCGTATATAATAATAACAAATAAATCTGCGCCCAGACGTAAGCTCGTAGGGAGTCGCACCCAGTGGCTGTGTTCGCGTTCCTGCTTCTACTTCTTCTGAAGATGATGTGGGCACGGCAGCTGTGGCGTCACGACATATTTGCTTGCAAAATCTTTATGCTACTTTTCATCATCATTATTAGAGCTACTCAAAAACATCATTTCACTTTGAACTTTCTGCACAGATTAGCATTATTTTAGGTTTTATTAGAGAAATTATATAAAGAAAAGGAATTTCTTTCCAGCGCAAATAAAAATAAAATTCTGATTTTTTTTGTTGTCTGTGTTCTCTGAGTTTTTTTCTTTGTCTTTGGTCCCGTCTGCCGGTTTATCTGGTGAAAACAATTTGTAAAAGTGACAATGACACCAAGAATAACAATAACAACAACAACAAATATGCTAAGTGAAACAAAAACAAACAATATCGTCTGAGTTTGTGCATGTTTTCTTATTGGAGAGATAGACAGATGGACGGACGGACGAAAAAAAAAAAAGAATTATTCATGTTTGTTTAATGTCTGCAAATAGGAATTCATTTTAGCAGCTAAACTGATAAATAAATAACAAACACAATCACAAGTGCATTCAAAGGGTTAAACAAAAAAGAATTGTTCGGAAATGTCTCATGCAGATTTTTAATTATAAATATTTATTTTTTTTTTTATTTATTTAAAAATTTTTGATATTTCTACTAGCTTCCGAAGCCTTATTGTATCAGAGAGCTTCTCTAGGCTAGTGCAGATGGTTCTTTGGAAGTCTATCTTCGGTACTCGAACTTCTCTTTTGAAGTTTCCTAGTCTGATTATATATTCGTCCTAGACAATTTCTTCCTTTGCCTTCTTTGTTCTTTTAGCTTAGGACTACACCAAGGGAAGCTATAGGACTTACAAGGTGATGCTTAAGGGTTTTTAGACATTTTTCAAAACATCTAACTTTTACTGAAGAGTCGTATAGCGTTTTGGATATTGACCTTTGGAACTTCAACCAGTTTGTATTCCTGGAATTCCTGCAGGTCTTTTGGGTTCGTCTTTAATCGAATTTCACATAGAACTCGATTTTCTTACGGTCTGAAAAGCAGGCTTTGTTGAGAACTCTCCACTCTGACACTTAAGTATCCATCTTCTGCGTAAAAGTTAACTCAGGTCCATAGTACGAGGAATGTCCTACATAAGTTGGAAAAAAAGCGAAGTTTAGATTAGATTAGAAGAAAGATTAAACGAGACTAACCTCTATAATTTATGTCAGGGCTGCACCCAAAAAAAAAAAAAAAAAAAAAAGGAATATTAATAATATTAAAATGTTTCGCGACCGAATGTCATATGTAACAAATTACCGACGAGAAATATTTTTGTATAAAAAGCATTGCGTCAGTCATACTTCATATTTCACAAATTGAATTCGACCTTGTCCCGGTAATGAATAATTCAAGAAATGGCCTACAATTATTATTTATATTTTCTATTCATTTTACCAAAACTTACGCCCACCGCTTTCGAAAATTTTTATGTAGACTTGTTTGACATACAAAACAATTAGGCCGCAATTTAATTTTATTTTATGAGAGAAGGAAGTTTGTATTGATGAATTTTTTTTTCTATGTTTCTTTACGCAAAATTGTACGGTATTGTTTGGTGAAAATTTTGGAACACGCAACAAATACATTCGATATGGTTTATTAAATATTTAAATATGAAATTATTTTCTCTTGAGTTTTTTTTTTTTGTGGAATGATATGTTAATTTATTTTCATATCGAAACAAATGACGCACAATATTATCCTGCATTTTGCCTACACTGCGTATACGCAATATCGATATTTTTTTGTAGATAACATTTTGAAGGAAAATTTGATTGCTTTAGTATAACATTTACTTTTATTTTTATTACATGGAATTTCTTGTTTCTTTCTTTCTTTTGCCAACGCAACTTGGTAAACAAAACAAAAAAAGGTGTGCACGGCAACTTGAAATGCTTGTTAAAATAAAACTGGTATCATTTGGCTTGCTTATGATGATGACTACAAACAAAGTTCAAGGACATTTTTATCTTACATACATGACTGTTAAAGTAAAGAAAGAAATAATATTTTCTTTTTATATAGTATAAATGGGTGTGTGTATATGGTATGTATGCGTCTGAGTCCACGACCTTTTCCATTCACTTTTGCTCTTTGTCTGCAATAAAATCTTTTGTGCGTAAAAGTAGTGCATCTTTATATGCATACTTGTAGTATAGTTATTTTTAAAAGAAGATTGTTTTTTAAAATGCTTGAAAACATAGTTTTAAAATAAATAATATTAAATTAAATTTTACTATTTCAAATAGAAAATATTAAATTTAATTTTACTATTTCAAATAGAAAATATGAACAGCAAATAAACCTTATTCAAATAGAAAATACTATTTAATTTTACTATTTTAAATAGAAATTTTTAAATTAAGTTTTACTATTTCAAATAGAAAATATGAACAGCAAATAACACTTTTTCAAATAGAAAATATGAACAGCAAATAATACTTTTTCAAATACAAAATAGCACAATAGAAACTAGAATTAGAAAATTTCAAAAACAAGAGTACAATAACTGACTTACTTATTTCAACTAATTCTATTCAATAACACAGTACGGTGTAAAATAGTATCCTGGCTAGACTAAATATTACAGTACATAACGACTAGACCCTAATTTTGATCACTCTTTAATTATTACAATTCTTCAAATAAATTTAACACAAAATCGACTTATCGCATGATCTGTATATTGGGGCTCTCCAAAATATGGTGGTGTTTTTGGTTTTTTCCATAGCTCAAGTCAATTTTTAAAAGCTAGTAATGAATTTTGACCATAAACTCAATTTTATCTATAAATAAGTCAACATATACGACTCTTTGTTCGAAAAAGAGTATTTGAATATGAAGAAAAACGGTTTATGGACGAGGAGGACATTTGAAAACGAATTATTCCAAAAAAAAATTAGTTGAAAACTTATTCGACGTGCTTTTGAACCACCATGGCTGTGTTAATGAAACATGAATCTTTTCAATATAAAACAAATCTTGCAATATATAAAAATTCAGATTTTATTTAAACCTTTTAAGCAAACCTCAAAATTACTTGATCGGGCTATACTTAGAAAAAAAAATTACACTTCTGCGCTAGAAAACTTGTGAATTTTTCTAAATTTTAAGTATGTGCTCCATTTTATAAATGTGCTAAATTTTAAGGAACATAACTGTACACATTTGCTAAGTATTGTTGTAAACTTTTTAAACTTTTTGTTGTTGTTTTTGTTGTTGTGACATTATTATTTTGAAGTGCAAAAACTTTTTATACTTTTACTTTTGTTTACAGCCCCAGACTTGGGGGAGTTGTGACGCGGGTTTTCTTCTTCTTCTTAATTTTTCATTTCAGTGAATTTCAATGAAAAATTAAGAAGTTTAACATTTAACTATTAACCAAACGCAACTTTTCTCCAAAGAAAGTATGTTTATTTGAGTTACTCAAAAATTTTGGAACAAATTTTTTCAGGATAACTTTTTTAGGTCGAAAATGTCACAACTGGGCCTGCGTCCAACTGGCCCCCCTCCCCTACATAATTCTTACATATTTATACACTAAATACTTCCGTACTTCAGATATGTAAGACACGCCATATTTGTTTTGTTTTGCTTGTATCTCTTCGACCCTTTTTTTTAATGTTGCGTGTTGCTTTTTTAACTTTTACTCTTAAGTTCGTTTATAACCTTAAAACAAAAAAAATAATAAATACAGACAAACGCTTTACACATGGCACATGCCAAAAGTGTTTGCAATTTTTTTTTTTTTTTTGTATTTGTGCTATTGTTTTTGTAATTGTTGCACTTGGCATTTTCTCATGCATTGTTGTCGTTATTGCTTTTGGCGTGTGTTCCGCAATCCGCAGTTCGCACAATAAATTCTGTCTATCTCTTTCTTACGTGCTTTTTTACTTTTAAGACGCAGGTGGTCCTCATTTGCAAATACACAGCGATTTGGTAAAAACAAAAGCAATAACAACGAAAGCAGCAGTAACCCTTAATTTTTTAAAGCTTTATTTTAATTTGTCTACATTTTTTTTTCTTATTGTGCTTGGCTTTAACCCTTTAGCGTCTGAAAGTTTAAATTTTCATTCCGAGTCAGTCATCTTAATGCATTTTTTAGAAGCTTAAAGAGTTCAAGTTAAGTAGCTCAAATATCGCTGGAAGAATAGTCTTTTGGTTTTAATCAGCATTCACAAAAAAAAATTGCAGTTGGTGGCTTTTGGCAGTACATTATCGAAAAGCCACCCTCTATGAGGTAAAGTATGCTTTTATGAAAAAATCTTGCCTAGCATCCAAGAATTGATAATATTACTCGTCTTGTTTTGGAGTATATTTGCCTATTTTAATCATCTTGTGTTGCAGTATTATGATGTTATCTGAATGGGAACCGATAGACCAACATGCAAGTTAATAAGACTCAACAAAATTCTGTAGAAGTTAACAGTTAACTTTTTTGATCTTTGAATTTTTCCATTCGTTCAAATTTTGGAACCATCAGTGTTGAAATAATGAAAGTGAATCATGACCATAAAAAGTATTAATCAAAATTCGGGGAAAGTTTAACTTGTTTAACTTCTAAGCAAAAAAATTATTTAATTATCTTTTTTTTTTAAATATGGTTAAATTCTTCTAAAGAGGAACCTTCTTTTTTTTCTGTTAATATTATATTTAAATCAGTCCTTTTATTCACAAACATTTTGGTGCACTTTTTCCATATCACTTCCAACTTCTATTGCGCTTCTCTTTTTGTATTTCATTGTGAATAAAGTAATCAGTGCAGTGCGTCCAATTGACATCTTTTCATTCGGAATAGCCAAGTGTAAGTATAAGCTTTTCCTTCCGCTTACAATATCTCCGGCGTCAAAACCACTTGGTCTTTTCCTTACTTACTTCCTTCGTTTCGTTGCCGGCGATTTTATGTCTCTGTGTACATCTTTGAGCCATAGGCAATTATATTGCATTTTTTGTTGTTGTTGTCTTGTTGTAAACTGCCGCTAGGTGGCACAGCAGTCGCTGTCGTTGTCTTTGGCCACTTAAACACATTGCACAGACACTTGACAGCAGCAGCAGCAGTGCCTTAAAGCTTTGTTCTTCTTTCTCGCTACATTGACCCTCCCCTCGCGGGCCAGCACATTTTACATTAGCAGTTGCTGCGGCATACACGAAATACCGTTTATCATTGTCGTTGTCGTCTTTGTCGTCGTCGTTGACACATCTCTATCTCTTTTTCTCTTTTTGTCTTTATTTCTGTGTAATTTTCTTTTACATTCTAGCAGCTCTTCAGTGGCTGCTTAAGCAGCTGTTGTATGTTTCTGTCGGTATATATAGTATATCTCCCTTGAGCATTTAACGGAAGTGGGACGGTGTAAATGAATCACTTCTTTTACTTTTGTTTTATGCCTCAAATTTTAACACGTTTTTTCTAGCTTTCTCTCTCTCTCTCTGGCACTAGTTTATTAGATCTTCTAATTCTAAATCGCTATCTCTTTCATTCTGCTATGCGTACTACTAAATCTAATCTGTAATCTTAACACGTTGTGGCTTGCCTTTGGGGTTTCTATGCTCTAACCGCACTCGCTTCCGTCCGTCTGTCTCTCCTTGTTATATCTTTTTCCTTGTCATTTACCTTGTTTAGTCGTTTTATTTTTTTATAACTTATTTACCGTTATTTTCTTTTTAACTGACATCTATTGGCATTTTCATTAACATGCATTGCCCTTACTAACACCCTCGCCCACAATCAGACAGTTACATTATCTTGTTCTTTTGTAGTTGTATTTTGGCTATGCTTTTGTAGTTGCTTTTATCTTCGATGGCGTATAGAATACATTGTGTGCTAGTTATGTGGAGAAGAAAGCATTTTTTATTGAAACTAATATAATTAAGTATAGAGAAATTGTTTAGGTTAAGACTGCTATTTAGTTAAGGTATTTTTAATTAAGATTTTTTTAAAACTGAGTTTTTTACCCATGTGGAAGCGAGGTTCTTTTAAACAAAACAAAAAAACTAAGCAAGATACCAAAAAAAAAAAAAAACGACAGTTAAAAACTGAGTTGTGCTACTTTTTGTGCAGTTTGTATTGGTGGCTTCATCTTAGTATTTAAACAAAAAGTTAAGAAAAAAAAAAAAAAAAAAAAATTGGTGCAGTATGGTTTGGCAGTACATTATCGAAAAGCCACTCTGCTTTTTTTTATGCTGCACTCGTTTGTATGGTTGATTTATCTTAGTATTTAAACAAAAATTCTGAGCACGAAAGCAAAAAAAAAAAAAAAAAAACGAGGAGCTCAAAACTGCAGTGGGTGGCTTTTGGTAGTACATTATCGAAAAGCCACTCTGCTTTTTTTCATGCTGCATTCGTTTGTATGGTTGATTCATCTCAGTATTTAAACGAAAAGTCTGAGCACGAAATCAAAAAAAAAAAAAAACGAGAGCTCAAAACTACAGTTGGTGGCTTTTGGCAGTACATTATCGAAAAGCCACCCTTCTTTTTCATGCTGCATTCGTTTGTATGGTTGTTTCTCATCTTTGTATTTATATTGTCTTTGCTAATAGCCGCCTTTTGATATTAACGTTTTTACCTCAAAACATTGTTAGGTGATAGTGCTGCGGTTTGGTATTTTTTAGCAGTTCGTACTACTTTAAGTCGAGGTTTTTTATTTTATTATTGATCAAAGTTTTCAAGTATTTTTAAGAGCAATATTTAATGGATAGTAACGAAGATATTACGATTAATTTGCCATTGGGTATGCTTTCTATTACAACCATACATATACACACAGACAGACAGACAGACAGACATAATAAGGCAAGACATGAACCGTGGTGCTCTCTAAAAAGTTCAATGCGCGTATTTTGCCGGTGTTTTTTGTGTTGTTGTTTTTGTATTTGTAATTTCAAGTTGTCATTTTACGCTTGTCTTATCCAACTTTCTGTTGTTGTTTTTATAGTAACATTGTTGTTGTTGTTGCACAAATCAAATATTGATTAATTTGTTGTAGAAACGAGATTTATTTAGTGCTTTTTTTTTGCGTTGCTTTGCAATTTTACTTATTGGATTTTGCTGTTGTTGTTTTTGTTTTTTTAGTGCTTCCACATCATGCGTCTTAAATTTTCTTTTTCTTTTGTTTATTTATTTTTTTTTTAATAAATTTTCATTCAATAATTTTCCACTTCAATGAATGCAGCTGAAACTTGATTAACTCATTAAAAAATATGTAAAGAAAAATGTTGAATTTTGTTGAACAAAAAATAATTACATAAAATTTTACAACATATTTTTTTTTTTTTTGGGTTCATTGAACGAAAAAAATAATCAAAAAATAACTGAAACTATTAATTAAAAATTTTCACATGAAATATTTTTTGCAAGCAGATAGTTTGATGATTGCGTTGTTTTTTCTTTGGTTAAAAATTCAATCCAATTAGCAATGCAAAACTATTGAATGACAACTGACCAATGGGAGTGACACACCCAGTATTGCTGTTCTACTCTATTTATACTCAAATCGTATATCACGCTTTTGTCCAAAAAATTCAGACACGCACACCCACAAATCAATTTTTAATCAAATTTTCTATATACTATATATCATTCTGCTCTTTTTATATATGCGTTGCATTTATCGATTATTTTGTAATTTATATTTTATGGTTTTAATTTTTTCCTATTAGAACATTTTATTTATTTTGCTCGAAATGTCATGACAAGTTAAACTCCCAAATGGAGGGGAGAAATGGAAAAAAATGGCAAGTTCAAATAGTCATCAGCATTGAATATACCAGACCAGTAAGCGAGCAGCGACTCTTTTTTTTTCCCATTCTTCCTAATCTATGCCGGCATGTTTCTGTGTCATTAAGTACCACAAAAAAAAAAAAAAAAAAACCACAACAAAAATAAATAAAAACAAAAAATCTAAACTTAAGTAAAATGTCAAAAGTCATAAGTACGAGAGTAGTTTCAGAAGTCTCTAAAGAAAGTAACAAAACGGAGCAATAGTTCTGAGTAATATTGCTTGGTAATACCCGCCTTTACATGCTTCAATGTTAATTTCCCAGAAAAAAAATACTTATTTGAAAACACTTCGAGCTAATAATGATTTTTATAATTTCCACCTTTTCTAACAACTTTTGTGAAAGTGAAATTGAGAACATTAATGTATATTTCCTAATCGTACACTTAAAATCTATTGCAGTATCTCTTTAAGTTTGCAGATAATTATTATATGGAAGACCTTAGCATCTCTGCTCTTAAATTACAGTAAAGAGAACTTGGCTTCTTGTTTAGACTGCATACTTTTGATACAACCCACTTGCATTGAGTCATTCGTTTTTAAAACCCATAGAAAAAAAAAAAAACTTTGCACGAAATCTTGAAGACGTATTGCAACTGAAAAGCGCAATAGTAGCAATAACAGCAGCTCGATGAAAAAAAAAAATCATTATAAACATCATTATTAGCATAATCATCGTCATCATCATCATTATTATTATTATAACTATCGGCAAAATTTTCAGTGTCGTCATCATCGTGTGGCATGTTTGGCATTTCCAATTGGTTTTTTTTCTTTTTCACTTGAAACAACACAAAAACATGTGTGAGGTAAAAAAAAAAACAGTTGAATTCCTGAATAAGTTTAACTTGAATTTATTTAGATTTAAAATTTAAAAGCACTTTTACGTATTTTATTACAATTGAATTTCTAGTTTAAAATATTTGCTTGGAAATTGGTCGGTAGAATTTAAATACTTTTTTCTATTAAATTTTATTTATTATTTCAAATCTTTTTTATAGAACTACAACGGTTAAATCAACAGCAACTTGATTTTCACCTCTTAGTTCTTAGCTTAATCCTTTAAGTACCTACTCAATCTGGCAACATCGTCAAAACCATTTTGACAAAATCTCGAAGATTAGTGAAGTTCAATACTGGAATTAGTTTGATTACTGTGACAAATTAATTAATTACACAAAAACAAATAAACATATCAGATGTTCTGACCAGAATTTTAGTAAATAGGTAACTGTCTGGACAACACATTCTGATATAATAGGTCTCTGATCAATCACATTATCTGTCTGGATTACGATGAAACGCTTAGGCAGCTTAACTGATTTCGCATTTTTTTTGTGCAAAAAACTCACCATTTTCATAATCTTTGGAAAACATATTCAATGTAGTTCCCCTTTAGCTCGATACACTTATTTCAGCGATTTTCCAACTTCTTAATACCATCCGAAAAGTAATTTTTTTTGGAAGGACTGCGAAATACTTTTCCTCGGCGTCGACCATTTTTTTTTTTTTGTTTTTTATGAGCTATCTTTTGAGGTTTGGGAAGAGATAATAGTCCGAGAAAGCCAAATCGGGTGAATACGGTGGATACGGCAAGCAATTGGAGCCCTAAATCAATGATTTTAGCCATGCTCTCGCGTTTGTGTTATTGGTCCGGAGTGAGCATGGGACACCCAGCTGCGATCATTGAAGGAATTTTTTTTACATTATCCTCTGTAACCGCATCGGAAAGTCTGCCCCCGGGGTTTCCCAGGGGGGGAGATGTGGCATTACGAAACTCCGAAAATAATATTTGGTGGATATATCCTATTAAGGTTATCCAATTTTGTTTTATTCTCAAAAATAATGTTTTATGATAGAACGAAAATATTTTGGGAAACACATTAACAATCAGCTGTCAAACAAAACTAAGGGTAGTATCGCTTTTAAATTTGGCATGTCTGCCTAAACATGAACGGACTAAGGCACCTTAACCTTTTTTGCAGAAACGGTGCATTCTGGCGTTAATGGTTGGTTACTTTTCCACTCCATCTAGTATTCATATGCTTTGAGAACCTTTCGGCAGACTCTTTTGGATATTTGGTATTATTTCTTTAACGAGTTTTGTGAGCCCCATAAATTTTTTAAAGTATTTTAATTTGTCTGCGTGCAACAAATATTTTACAACAACATCAAGACCCCGCAATATTATATAAACTCGCCCATTATTATAAATATTTCAAATGTTTCAATTAAATATAATTTTAATTGAAATAGCAAAGTGAAAGGCTAAAAAGCTGCAATTCAATGAAAAAAAAAAAACAGAAAAATATCTTTTACAGAAAACCATTCGATCTAAAAAAAGATATAAGTAATTTGTTTTCCAGAATGAATTCATTACATACTCAATTCTAATGTACAAAACAATCAAAAATTATTTTTGCAGCACGCGTTCAATTAGAAAAAAACAATCAAGTTGAATTGTTGAGTTATTTTAACATTCCACAATATAAAACTTATGATGATTCCCTTCATTCCAAAGCAAATCGATTCATAAATGACTCTTTTTGTAGCATGCCAACTTGCCTGCCTGCCTGCCTTTCTATACTTCAATATATAAGTACACACTTTGGTTGTAGCATTATTATCCAATGAATCATCAATTTACAATTGCTGGCGCGTTTGCATTTCGATGATCGAGAGCAACTTATGATATTTCTGTACGTCTGTCCGTCTGTCTGTCTGACAATCAAAAGAAATCGCAGTTTATTGTCTTTATTTTATATATTTTTTTCTTGCTTGAAACCACTCATATACATATCTGACATAGCTGCTGGCTCTTACATCACATACCGTATTCAAGTTAAGTTGAATCGAATTGGTTTGTATTAAAACTGAATGTTCCTTGCTCACGTTTGTAGATTTTGCCTCCAGTTCCCAACGTTTGCTTTATAAAAATACAATACGATAAATTTATATTTATATATACGTAATGGCTTTTATTTTTATTATTATTTATTTTTTTATTATTATTTTTTTTTTTGTTACACAGTGTAAACAGGTATATTCAGTTTGTCGGAAAGTTTGTAACGCATTAAAGGAGGCATCGTAGACCCTATAAAGTATATATATTCTCGATCACCTCGACGAGACAAATCGATTTAGCCATGTCCGTCTGTCTGTGTGTTGCTGCGCTTTATTCGTTCAGTTTTAAAGATTTTGGGCTGAAATTTTAAACTTGCTTTTTTAGTTTATATGTTAAAATCAATGTGCCCGCCCACTTTTAGGTATAGCCCATACAAAAAGTACAACATTTTTCAAGTTCTTATATGAAAAATGTATTTATAAAGCGAATGGCTTCAAATATGGTTAAAATGTTTCTTATACCATGCCAAAATCTTTAGTTTAAAATTGGTCCAAATCGGACCGCGAGTTCCTAAATTTTTAATAGTATATTTAATTTGTTAAGTATTTTGAAATAAAATTTAATACAAATGCTGCACACGATGGTCTATCAACGTCAAATGATGTGTAACAGGTATATAAACTTCGGTCCAACCGAAGTTAACTTTTTTTGTTTTTGTTTTGTTTTTATTTCATCGTCGTGTACATCATTGTGTATGCGTGTTGCAACTTTATTATATTTTTTATTTATGATTTGAAAAGTGGCGCTTTTTTTTCTCTTATTTAACTTGTTGTACCTGTGTTGCAACAAGCACGCTTTCAACTGAATTTCATTTGGTTAACTGTCTTTTTTTTGATACCCTACATGGAGTACATGGCATTGGCAATCTTATAGAATTCTCTAAGAGTGTAAAATATCTCGAGTAACATTTGACCAGCGTTTTACATGGAAACAAAATTTTTGCAGACAGAAACTGGGGATGTAAGTCTAAGATACTAAAATAGATGCATCTTATAATTGTTAGACCTATTATTAGACTGGGCACAATTATCTAGTTTATACATTGCAGAGGAAGTGAACTATTCGAAAATTTTTGCATAACATTTTGGTCCAGTTCAATGTAAAAAGAGGTTATCACCGAAAAAGTTTTTGTATAAACGTTAAAAATATTTTTAAAAAAATTGGCTACCCTATGAAATCAATGAAAACACTCGAAGTATCGGTGTAAATTTTTGAGAATTTATACTAAACCACTACCCCCAAAACTCTGAGTTTTCGGTGTCACACCTGTATAATAAGATATATATTCCCAATTTTTTTGGTTTTGGAATATCTTTAGCGCCGAAATACTCCATAAATTAGTGTTCCAGACGTTGCGGGCATTCAGGGAAACAGTAAAAAGGCAAATAACACGGCTAGGCCAGATTCGAAAAAGTCGAGACCTAATGAGGCTTGAGAAAAAATGCAGAGAAGAAGGGTGGGTAAAAAAAACAACAGGAGCTCTGGAGTAGACCAAGAATATATGGATGCACTCTTAGTAATTTGACCTATTACGAATTCTGGACATAGGAATCTTTTTTTTTTTATTGTTGAAGAGAATATTAGTTGTGATTGTTACAGAATTATATTTTTGTACTTTTTAGTTTTATTTATTCAGAATTTAATTTTTAAATCCTTTAATATATAAAATAAAAAATTAAGGCAAAGCAACAATTTCAGATTTGGTCAGACTGTTTTTAAACGGTTTATAACCGATATCGATTTTCCCATATGGAAAGAAAGGAAACGTGTTGATTATGAAACAGGCCGATACATTTAAAGTTTATAACCGATATCCTTTTTCTCATATGGAATTCAAGCAAACATGTTGAGTATGAAACGTAACGTATTGACGAATTAAACATAACTTTGCGTTTGCCAGACCACAAACGAACAATTTAAAATCGTGCGAATTTACTTAAATCGCAAATCTCAAATCATGTGATTACGAGAAAAGACCGATAAATATGAAGCGTATAACAAATTCGTTGCAAACAATGCAATCTAATATTTTTCTCGTTTATTTTTGTTATTTTTATTTATTTATTTTTTTTTTTTTTTTACTGTTTTTTTTTTTTTTTTTTTTTTTTTTTTATTTTTTTTTTTTTGTTTAAATTATAATGCAACAAAAGCCAATAACTGTTCATTTATTTGCTGTTATTGTAATTGTTGCTTTCATATAAAATATTTATTTTACTTCTTCTTCTTCTTGTTACTAGGTGTTCACATAAGCGTTTGTCTATTTAATACTTGTTTTCCTGTCGTGGAATTAAATGTAACCAAATGAGCGCTAGAAGAGCCACTCTCATTTATTAACCTTATACTTCCGTTTTTATTTAATTAACTTAATTGTTTAGCACTTTGCTAATGTTTCTTTGCATCGACCTTTGGCCTGAAGAACTATAGAGAGAGAAGAGAGAGAGAGAGAGAGAGTATGATAAAAAAATTATATATTACATATTTCAATAAAACAAAATGACTTCGCGTGATGACATTCACATTCAAGCGAAAAAGAAAAGTTTTTCAAACAACAACAACAAAACTTTTGTTCCTATAATATCGCATTATGCCAATACTGTGTACTTTAGTTAGTAACTTTGCTTTTTTGCTAATGGAAAACTTTTTTTGTGAATGCGTTGCCAACTATGCTAAAGTGCATTTTTTTGGCAATAAATAAAATATGTTGCGAAAAACGGTCACAAATCAAAAAAAATTGAATAGAAAATGTGAATTCGAATGAGCCACTGAGCTGAATTTAATATTTAAATCATTTTTTTAGTAGCATTTTTGGGAAAGTTAAATTTAGCTTCCAATTTAACAATATAAAAGAAATATTAGCAAAACCAGGGCAAGGGGGGGGTTTTTGGCTACTTAAAAATAAATCGGTAGAAATTTATTTCGAAAACATTTTTCTTTTGTTAATTAAAACATTGTGTGAAGGGCAAATTAAGTTTGTCTGAAAGTTTGTGATGCGTTAAAACAATGATCGGAGACCCTAGAAAATGAAGATATTCTTGATCAGAAACTCGACGAGACGAATCGTTTAGAAATATCCGTCCAGTCGTATGTCCGACTGTTTGTTTATTCGCAATATATTCCAGTTCAGTTTAAAAGATCTTAAGCTGAAATTTAGAACTTAAGTTTTTCTTTCCAACGACTAAAACAAGTATGGAAATAAAAGTGCCACGCCCATTTTTAGGTATAACCCTATTACAAATTCGACGCTTTTTTTTATAGATTTTTTGTATGAAAATAGCTATTATTTATAAATATATTCACTCCAAATTGGGAAAAAATACTTCTAATGTCTTCCAATGTCAAAACTTAGGTGCCACGCCCATTTTTAGGTATGGGCTCCATACGAAATTTTCAACAATTTTCAAAATTTTGTGTGAAAATAGTAATTATTTATGAATGTATTTACCTCAAATAAGGTAAAAACACTTCTAAAGTCATCAAATGTCAAAGCTAAGGCTCCACGCCCATTTTTAGGTATAGGCTCTATATAAACTTTCTACCCATTTTGTAATTTTGTGTGAAGATAGTAATTATTTTATGAATGTATTCACTTCTAATTGGAAAAAACACGTCCAATATCATTCTTCGGTTAAAATTTTACTCCATTATTGTGTCTTAACTTTGGTTGTATCGGACTATTGACTCCAAGCCATCCCTTCTGCAAATTTTACCTAAGCCTCTGATGATCATAAATAAAATTAAACCAAGATGTGGCGGGTAATTATTAGAAACACCCAAGTAAGGCCGGATATTTCTAATATTTTAAAAAAATAAATCGCTAAAAATTTATTTAAAAAAGACTTTTCTTTTGCTAATTGTGGGCCGAAGTTTTCGTCATTTATTTAAGCATTTCATTGTCTCATATAGAAAATATGATTTCATAAAATTTGATAAAAATCAAAGTAATGAGTCATTAAGTAATTATTGTATCTAATAAAATTTTCTTTTTCACAACTTTTTCGGTATCTTTCATTATTTTGTGTCGTTAAGTTTAATAGTCTTTAAAAAAGAAGGAGTGTCTTATTTATTTGATATTGTAAATATAATTTCTACATTATGCCCTGAGCTAGCTAAGTGTTTTTCAAAGTTTAACAAGAAAAACATTTAACACTTTCAAATATTTTACACCTGTAACGATTCGTGTGACTTGACTGGAAGTACTTAAGTTTCGAGATTGCTTAAAATTTTCTATTATAATAAATGAATTAATTATAAACTAATTAAATTAGCTAGTAAGACCAAAAGTTATTAATGTTAATGTGCTAACTAACCTGAAAATCTCATCAAATTAAAAAAAAATTATATAAAAAAAAACACACCTTAAATATCCGTTTCCGCATGCAAAACCCAACCCATTCCAGGTTGACTATGCTCAAGGCAATCATAAACAAACTTGCAAATTCTATGCTCTATAGAATTTAGGAAATTAGGACACTTAACTGCCTGGTTGCGCCTGACTGTCTGTCTGTCTGTCTGACTGCCTGACTTGTTGTTGTTGTTTGACTATCTGACTTTAACTTCACAATGCGGCACAATAGAATGGATAAAAAAAAAAAAAAAAACAAAAAAAAAAATGGACGCTAAGCAACGCAGTATAGCATATAAATGAGTTTTTACGCCATTTTAGTTTTTTTTCCTTCATTTTTTTTTTTTTTTTTTATATTCTAACGCCTGCCATTTATTTTGCGCTACGGGTGTGTCCTGCACGGAAATGAGCAAAAGTGCTCGAGAAATGATGGCGAAAATTTTTTGTATGAACCTTTTGTGTGTGTAAGAGTCGTCGTCGTCGTCATCATCATCGACTAGCAACACGAAATACAACAAAAAGAATCATAATAAATGGCGTCAGCAAAATATGGCGGCTGACTGAACTGAACGCAAATAGTGACACGGAAATAACTAAAGCTTAGTTTTACTTTTAAGCGGATAGGATAAGCATAAGAAAAAAAACGTAAATGGAGCAACATTTATATTTCAAAAAATGCTAAAATATGTTTTGTATATTCAATAAACAATTGAATACATCTGACAGCAGTGCTTATCGAAGACACCATGAGAAACACCCATTAACACATAACAAAACGTTTTGGGTTTATTTAAAAAATATCACCCTAATGTTATCGGTTGTGGGCACCATACTGGCTAAACAAGCGCACCAAGTGACCAACTAAACTATCGGCTAAGCGCACTAAACATAGTGCTTTTGATTACGTAGATGATGAGTTATGTGAAAACGTGTCATACTTTTTGGCATTTTTTCTTCATTTAGAATCCGTAGAATCCGTTTATAACGACGGCCAAGAGACCGACGATTTAACGTCGTTATATACGGACGTCGCACTTACCGAAGGGAGCAGTTCCATACAAGCTTGTATGGGAACTTGGCTTGAATTTTGGTCGCTATAACCGGTCGGTCGCTATAAACGGGGGGGTTTAACCCACATTTTTATGTTTGGAAGGGGCGAATACCTTATTTTTTTTCTCCAAAAATTGTTACTTTTACTAAAATTGTTGAAATAGTTTTCTTTACTGAATATGAGCTTAAGCATCTAGCTGTCCACTGGTAAAAAATTATATAGATAATATACATATCGTCAAAATAAATGAGCTTAAAACCTAAGGGTGCCCACAATTGGCACACTTTCCTTATAATAAGTGTATACAAATATAAGAACAGACAGAGGCGACAGAACAGACTTCATAAAGTGTATACGATAGATATTTTTGATTAACATCAAAAGCTGAGAAATAAACCGATAATCTCGCAGACTATTAAGAGATACAAACAACAAATTTAAAACTTAAATTTTGTATCTTTGAGTTTTTTTTTATTGTCATTTTATTTCCGAGGTTTTCAAAGTCAAACTTTTTTGTCACTGTTTTGTGGGTTAGCACCTACTCAAGACTACACAAAACGAGTATTTAGGTCTTCGTTTATGAATGCCATATATTTTTTTACTAGTTAAAAACGACTTGGATATTGCAATCTGAGAAAAAATCAGAATATCCAAATCACCAAGCTTCCAACTTTTTATACAAATTTAAAGAACCCCATCTTAGGAATATCAAGTTTTATAAAGTTACATAAATGTAAAATTTGTTTTTATTTTCGGGATGGGGTCGGGATCCTCCGTTCAGTTCTTTTTCCAACCACACTGACATTTTTTGAAAATGTAGACTTTCGAATATTTATTGCAAATTAGAAGTGTACTACAATTCTCATAGCTAAAACTAATAAAAAAATGTGCACAATTGTGCATAAAAATACTTGACCAATTTAAAAAAATTATTGACAATTATTGCAATTGAATGTGAAAATTGACAAAGAATGCAAGAAATCGAGATCAAATAGTAAAAAAAAAAAGAAAACAACAACAAAAATAATAAAAAAAAAAAATACTACAATATAAAAACCGGCTTTAACGTCAAACGTCAGCAAAATAATTCTTAAAGTCATACGAGAATAAAATATAATAAAAACAAAACAAAAAAAAATTACACAGAAACTAGCTAAGAAAAATCGAAATTAAAAGCGGAGAAATTAAAAAGAAAAACCGGTAACGGTCAAAGAGATATGCAGAAAGTGGAGAACGCTAAAACTCATTAACCTTACTGACTGACACAATTTATGCGAAGGTGAAGCGTATTTGATGAATAGCAGAAGTATACGAAGAAGTATACGAAATGCTAAAAGGCAAAAAGAAAAAAATAAAAGGTGGAAAAAGCGAGAATAAAACAAGGTAAAATTTTAACTTCGCTCAAAACCGAAACTTCTTCTCCATAAGAAAGAGTGATAAAAGTACTTTGATGAAACCTTTGATTACTTAAATTTGACAACTTAGCTTGTGGTGAATTTTATATTTAATTTCACCATGACTGAAGGGAAGAGTACGAGAAGTTTTGAGAAGGAGATAGTAAGAAATAATTATATTTTTTGTACCTTTGCTTCGGTGTTTTTAAAAAATATTTTATTCTTAAATAAAAAACTTATCACGAAATTGTACAAAAAATTCAGGTTTTTGAATTTTATCAAAATCAAGAAGCAGAAAATTTTACATTTATAAGCTGAAATTATATAAATTCACCATAACATGCATACTCAACAAAATTTGTTATCAAATTAGAAAGAGACAGTAGCGGAATACGTCACCTAGTATAATTATATCATACGTTACGGATATATAAATATATGAAAGTTCAAGAAATTGACCAATAACTTTTAGAACTAAGCAACGACAAAAGTTGTCAAACAAAAACAAAAAAAAAAAAAAATTTTAAAATAAGAAAAAAAAATGTAATTTATTTATTGAAACGTTTTAAATTTTGGAATTTTTTTTGTTGAATTTTTTAATATAATTTTTTTAAAATTTTTTGTAGGATGGAAATACAGACTGTTAACAATTTGCACAGCACTGCTGCGTTGCTATCTTCGCTACAGACCACAACAGCCAAATAATGCCGCAATTAAAACACCGCCGGAGACGACAACAAACGCACTCATCGAACAGTTGAGCATAGCGGCGGCGTCTAAAACCGGAATAACAACAACAACAACGAACATTTGTAGTCGCAGCAACAGTCCAGCCAGTTCTAATAATTCAGAATTGGAAAAGGAACTCAATGAAATTGATTTAAATTCTTCGTTAAATAGTGGCAGCGTTTGTAAATCGAATGGCTCGTTAAGTGGCGCCTCCTCAAACTCAGTAGCGGGCACAAATAATACAACAACAGCGACAACGACAACGACGACAGCGACAACAAATGGTGCTGCTTCGGCCGCTGTAATCGGTGCTGCGCAACAATTGAAGAAACGCATCTCAAGTAGTCGCACGCCGACACGTAAAGCACGACGTATTAAATTTTATCGAAATGGTGATCGTTTTCATCCGGGCATTACGATACCGGTTTCGAATGAACGTTATCGTTCCTTTGATAGTCTTTTCGAAGATCTGACACGTATGCTAGAGGATAGCGTTAAAGTACCGGGTGCAGTGCGTACAATCTATACAATGTGCGGCAAGAAGGTATGTGCGCAACAAAAATCGAAACGATTTATTTTTCGAAAGTCAGTTAATTATTTTATTTGTATTTTAGATTTCTACACTTGATGAACTGGAGGATGGACAAAGTTACGTGTGTTCTTGTAACAATGAAAGTTTCAAGAAAGTTGAATATAATATGACGTCACAACCATTGGCCAATCTAACACTTTCGAATAAGAACAACGTCTCGCGTATCTCAAAAATAGTACGTCCTGCATCGCCTTTAAAAAATGGTGCTGCTGCTGCACTAGCAACGGCAAGTGGTGGTGGTGGTGGCGGCGTTGGCGGCTATGGCATGAATAATTCAGCGCATGCAGGCACAAATGGTAGCCCATTGAATGCATCGCGTTTCAGTGAACGCGATAGCGTTGTACATCCACGCATTGTTACACTAATACGTAATGGTACAAAACCGCGTAAAATTATGCGTCTTTTATTGAATAAACGTAATAGTCCTAGTTTTGAACATGTGCTAACGGCAGTAACGCAAGTCGTTAAACTGGATACTGGCTATGTGCGTAAAATGTTTACACTATCCGGCAACGTAGTGCAACAATTAGCCGATTTCTTTGGTCCTGATGATGTTTTCTTTGCCTATGGCACTGAGCGTGTTAACAATCCGGATGATTTTAAACTTGAAACGGAAGAACAAAAGTCTATTAATGCAATACGTAAAACATTGCGCACCGCGGGCACCACATGTAAGGGTCCAAAACCGAAAATGCCGGTTAAAAGTAAAAAAGTGTATCCCACGTCAGGAGCAACAACAACATCAGCGTTAGCTACAGATTTGTCCGGCGCTGATATATCTTCAAGTGCTAATGATGAGTCTGAACAGCTGTATAGTACGGTGCTACAAGATAGCGGTATCGATGCCGGTGAGATGCCCGTAGCGATAACTGAGCGTTATGATTTTGGTCCAATTATCGGTGATGGCAATTTTGCGATTGTTATGCAAATTAAACATCGAAAGACAGGTGTGCCGTTTGCATTGAAAATCATTGATAAGAGTAAATGCAAGGGCAAGGAGCATTATATCGATGCGGAGGTGCGCGTCATGAAAAAACTACAGCATCCACATATCATCTCATTAATTTTGGATATAGATCGACAGGCGAATATGTATTTGGTGCTGGAGTATGTTGGTGGTAAGTTTGTATTTGATACTCAAACATGATAAGGACTCACTTTTACTATTTGACTTTTTTCTTTTCTACATTTATTAGGTGGCGACTTGTTTGATGCTATTACGCGTGTCACACGTTTCTCGGAACAACAATCGCGTACTATGATACGTCATCTTGGCTCTGCCATGTCCTATTTACATTCCATGGGTATTGTA